>JAHZMT010003761.1:0-10942 GCA_027743785.1 Sinhomidia bicolor
ATAATCGGTTAAAAGCTGTTGTATCGGCATTTTTCTCCACAACCGACTTTGTGGTTTTGGTGGTGATTTTGCCAAGATGCCTTTTCTTTCCCTTCTCCTTTTTATATACTTTGATTACAAATTGTGCAGTCTTTTGATGCATAGATAAATAATTGATCTTTTTAAAGTTTATGCAAGGCATTCAAAGTACCTAAATAATATTATTATTATTGCCTTAATGGTTGGTAACCAACTTAGAGCAGTATGTTGTTGCAAAAAAAGTATTTTAGCAAAAAAATAGTTTACAAGTTGGTGTTGGTTGTGGTGGCCCATGTTAAATGAATCTGTGTGAAAATGTGAATAATAATAATAATAATAATACAGCGTATATTCATCTATTTCATTAGTTGAGCTAAAAATATTCTCAGCGTGCACCGTGCACAACAACAAGGTTATGATTTTATCTTGTGATGATGGAGATTACGTTTTTTTTTTCTCTCTCTCTCTCTCTCTATCCTTCTATCAACTCTAGCTATCATTATTCCCCTGGCACTTTACTTACAATTTTTTTTACAACTGTGCAAAACCATCATCATCCTTCACCTTCATTGTTAGATCTTTTTACTGGCTTTTTTTATTGTGTAGCCTGGCTGGGGCAAAACCTTTTGAAGAGCTACACTCTTGTAAACATTCGTTTCTACAAAGAACTGTTTCCAAACAAGCAGCTCTCTGCATAGTCACTTATATACTGACGTCACATGATGATGATAATGTACCTAAATAGTACGTATAAACATTATTCTCTCAGTTTTGTTTGCTCCAAAGCTTACACCACCACCATACAGCAAGCAGTCTCTGTGTAGGTAATGATGATATAAGTGTCATAAAAATATTATTACTATATTAGCCATTTTTTATGATACTAACTTTACAAGAGTTGTGATATTATTGTTTGCTGCATATGGAAAAGTTGTGTAACGCAAAGTGATATGACTAGGCTTATTGAACACTCTCTCTCTCTCTGTGATGTCGGCGGATGCTTGTCGTTTTTCTATGTCAAGCAAACGAACGAATGAAACGAACGACCTTTATGTCAGTGCCTGTTTAGGAAGGGGTAAAAGTAGCAAGCAGTAGTCTGTCTACTTGCTACACTGTATGTACCACTGACTGACTGGGATAACCAAGAAGTAGTAAAGACATATTTGCTTTTAGCATTTAATTGATCATTCATACGTGAACTTGGAAAGGTTCCTTTGAATGTCATAATGGCAAAATCATGTTTCCTCCTGTTATGCTCTACTTTGACTAATAATTTGTGTCGTTTGAATTGTGAGTAGAGGATATAGTTGTTGTTTACGTGAACGGTTGCATAAAATAATAGATGCCGGGGCTGTGTGTATACTACATATTTATTTGGAAATATGTATATCATCCAAGATCAATGCGTTTCATTGAGTCTACTGATTCACGGACGCACATAATTTTCGCTTGACTTTTGGCATGTTTCAATGTTTGTAGGTATGATTTTTTTTATTCTTACGGTGGATTCATCAGGGTACATAATATTTAAAGTTGCTGCTTTTGTGCTACAACTTTAGAAATGCCTTTACTTTTTTGATTGTCAAAAAGTTTCAGTCAGTCAACAGTAAAGACTAACAAACTCGGAGCCAATCCTGTTCAAACATTTTATTGTAAGAGAGCAGAGAACATACCGTGTGTATGCATTCAATCGAATCCTTTAAAACATGCTATGCGATATTTTTACTCGGTGAGGAGAAATATAAATATTTTACCAACTATCTATATCTTATCATCACGTACAATGTACAAACTCAAGTAAGGAGCCAAGTATGTCAGACGTCAACTCATTCAGCGGTATTATACCCATAACCTTAACTTGTACACTGCAGATTTTTCCTTTAGCCATCATGACTTGGCGTGTATCTTTTGTTCAGGGCTGCCTTGTATTAGCTTTTTTTTTAAAAAAAAGATGCATACCTATTTGTGGATAGGTAGGTGTATTTTCTGTTTTCTGCCCCGTGTTTTATTTTGTTCGCGTATAGAGGGGCAATATGTTGATAGTGAATATTTTTTTTATCAAAGGTTCGTCCGCAACCCAACAGTTTTGAAAAGATTTTTTTCCCACAAGAGAGATTGTAAATTTTATGTAATCTTTTGATGGTAAGATGACATGTTACAAGTTCGCAAATGTGGTGACTCGCATGAAGCATGCAGTCACTTTAGGAAAGTGCATTTTGGTGCTTACCAGCTTTTATACTTTTCAGGGGTTTCTAAATTGACAAAAAGTTTCAATGTGGCGTTTTCCCATTCCCCCGTAAAAATATGATTTTTTTTCTTCTTTAACATCTGTCTATAGAGGTCATGTCATCTAGTAAGGTTATGTGGATGGGGATGGGGATACATAAAACATAAATATAACTAATGACATTGCACTTAACTTTGAAAACTTAAGTTCATCTTCTTAAAGTGACAATACTATTTATCGATTTCCAATTTCATAAAGGAAAAGAAAGCAGTGATCGGTCGATTCTTCTTGGTAATACTTTTGCTTTCTATAGCCTACCAAGAAAATTGTAAATTCAGCACAATGCATATAGTCTCATGTTGCTGCTGCTGTGAGTAAAGTTGCAAATGTGGTGAATACACTTTACATGTATTCACAGCACAACTAACTGACACTCTCACTCTGTGTGTTAAGCATTTTATCCATATATTTCACGCCCGCTACAGATACACAGATACTGACAAATAATAAATAGCATTTCTTCACAGAGTCTACGTGTAAAGAGATGAAAGCTCAAGAGTTTATCTGTGGTTTTTACCGTATACCCCCGCTTTCCACTACAACACGGCAAGGTTTTAAAGCATGAATATTTCTCTGCCTGTCCAATGAAATGCCATTTCTCTAGAAAACTACACAAACTTGCAGTAGTGGAAAAGCAGCAGAAACAGAAGATGGCCAAAAAAAGAGAAGAAAAGTGCATAACGCACACAACACACACATATATATCTTAAAAGAAGATAGGGAATCGGCAGAAAATAAGTGGAGCTGTCGCGCTTGTTCTCGCAAGCGGTTTTTAGGGAATTCAGCAACGTGCCATGTCCTCCAGGGAATTAATGGCGACAAGGAGTTGAACAAAGGTAGACACATGCTCCAACTTGAGTTGCTTGCTTGCTGCAGCTCGCTTCGCTTGTAATTGGGTCAACATGTTGTCCCATTACTTTACGATTTTTGTTAAATGTACATTACTATTAACGATACAAACATTTATATTTAACATGCTCACTACTACTACTACTATTATATTATACAATACACGAATAAAAGTAAGCTTTAGTACACTTTTTGATGCAGCGTGTTAATGACAACATGGTGAAAGCGAGGTCCTTACCGTGATGCCGAGAGAAGCAAGGCAAGAAAAGGAAATATATTTATAACAGTGTGCAGTCAAGTTGGTACGTCATGCATGCTCGATGCTCGCCAAGAGGAATTAGAAGTAGAGAAAAAAGTATGAGCTAGAAGCGCCCCAAAAAAAGAACAACAATAAAGTTAAGAAAAGTAGTAGTGCCACACTACTTTCACTCACCTACACATGAATACTACTATCTCATCATCACATAAAAAAGTCTCTGTCTTCAAGTCAAAGCTACGCGGCGCGTTTTCCTGAGAGGATTCATCTAGGATAATTTTGTTTCGACACACAGCTACTATAATACTACTACTGAGCTAGTACTGCTATATGTGTAGTTCAAGTTGTATAACGAAACACAGAATACTCTCTGCTGCTGTAAACTATTCAGAAGTCATTTTTCTTCACTTGCCATTACCACTACTATACTACTACCACCACCACCATTGGTATAGTCGTGGTAGTAGTGTTACTGCTCAACTTACATAATATTTTTGTTCGCCTGGTTGGTAGTTTGGAAAAAAAGAGAAAAAAAAAAAGTTTTTGCGTTCTGTTGTTTCTTTTACTTTTTTTCATTGTAAAACAGTCGTAGTCAAGTTAGCATTGTTTCTTCTTCATTCTCTTTTTCTTTTCTTTTTTTTCTTACCAATGTTCCAACAATACAACACCCAAGTATAGTCTCAATTCTAGTCCCATCCTGCGCTCCTGAAAGTTGAACTAGTTAACTTGTTATTGAGATGGATAACAAGAAAAGGTTGCATCCATGTGTGTGAATGTGAGTATGAATGTCTGTATTATTAGGTGAAAATGCTACTCATAATAAAAAAACAAAAGGAATTATATATGATGATGGTACTGGTAGTAGAATGGGGAAAATTTATATATAATATATATTATGTAGGATGTTTCTTAAATTACTTTGATAAAAGTAATGTGGTCTTCGTTGGCTAAATACATAATACAAGCTTAGAAATGTTGAATAAAGCCTTGGCTGTTTACGACAACGATAGAGACACTAACATGTACACAAAATTGTATAAAACTCTCTATTTTTTATAATACGTAATATGGAAACTGAACTGAATTATTGTTTGTGCTTTCGGAAGGAGACTGAAAAAACTTGGTGTTTTTTTCTTTGAGAGAGAGAGAGAAAAAAAGTAATAGTTGTCGTTATCAAAGGGTCTCGTCTAAAGGATTGAAGAACAGAAAATGATCTGCGGAGGACAAAACTTTTTTTTGTGCTAAAAAAGGAAGAACTTTTTTTTCGCTCTTTTCTTTCTTTCTTTCTCTCTCCTCGACCCGTTCATATCATCATCGCAATCATCTCACACATACAAAACGTATAACTCTATAACTTTTTTTTGCTTTTATTCTTTTCTAGCATGTCGTCACTACTGAAGTATAAGGTGATGGCGGTGTGGTAGGATAGTGTGGTGCATTATATAGCCATGTAAGGTGCACGCTAAGTGTGTAAAAAGGATGTGAAGGTAAATCTTGAGGGAATTCCAAGGTATTCGATGATACTTGCTACAGATAGTACTACTGATACCATTCTCAACTACAGAAAAAAAAGAATAAAAGGCAAAGTAAAAGTGGAAAAGAGGAGCCAGGGAAAAAAGTCAGGTAAGGACAGAGAAAGAGAGAGAGAGACGAATGTGAAATGTTTCTATATTTACGTGAGTGCATTTTACTCAAGTTGGTACACAGCTGCCTAAAGCATTCATTGAAATAACCGCTCTGCCGTCGTCGCCGCCACTATATACAATCATAAGTTGCCACCAAAATAAGTAGGTAAAAGAATAGGTACACAAAATGTGTACCACCTTATATTTTTTCCGTTAGTATTTTTGTAGAAAAGTAAATACTTGGAATGTAGGATGAACTGAATGAGTTAGGAACTTGATTGAACAGTAGTAGTAGGAGTAGTAGTAGTAATATGAACTAGTAGATATGTAGAAAGGTGCATTAATATCGATAGTAGACAGATAGTATTGAAAATGACTACCTCAAACTGCTGTTCAGGGAAGAAGGGAGCGAGAAAAAAAACGGCAATCGAATCTTGCGACTTTTTTTTACTTCCTCCCTTACTCTTATTCTTTTATACGTACACACTTGCAAAAAGAGTTTACTTTGGGAGAAATAGTTGTGTGTCGATAGACAGAATGAAGCTGCTGTTTTATTTAGTAACGAGTAAAGAGGGAAAGTACAAGTGTGTATATGGATTGAATGCTTATATATATATATATGTGCAATTCCAAATTTTGCTGATCTCAATTCACCTATGTACATACATACATGATGCTATATACAGTGTTTAAGCTGGTGTATTCTTACGAGTTTATTGGACTTTTGGTACAAATGGAAAGAGAAAGTGAGAAGAATTTTCAGTTTATAAGATGTAAAGCTTTATATATGTGTATGCATATATATAAATTTGTGTGTATTTGAGTGTCGATGTGACAATTGTTCCATGCTCATGTGATGATTTTCCAAAGGAAACAAGAGCAGTCTCTTTGGTGCTTTTACGTGCCCTTTTCGTTGAACTACACACACGGAGAAAATTTTCACCTGTGTTGTTGTATATTATACGTGAGGTGGCAAAAGTAATATAAAATGTCAGTGTGCCGTCGTCTAAAATAACAAGGACCATCAGTTGTTGTAGTGCAGCAGTAAACAGCACACATTTCATTTTCAAGTGTTTTGTGAAGTTGTAGTAGATGGGACATGAGATGATGGGCATGTCTTTTGCAAAAGGAATCAGTGGTTTTTTTGGTCTGTCTATGTGGAAGAATGAATGAAGCAGGTAAGATTTGTTATGGGAGCAATATCTTATAATAGATAAAAGATTTATCCTGTCTCCTGTAAGTAGTAGTAGTCGTAGTGGCCTGCGATATCGAATTGGGGAAGATAAAGGAAAGAGATATATTGTATCGTGACTATCGCATCGTCGTCAGGCATTCTCTTTCTAAACTAGCTTGACAAGAGACGGATGAGCTCATCGTGTAGATCAGATTTGGTTCGAGGAGGATGTTATTTCGGATAAAGTTGCGCAACTCTCAGAAACTCAGTCAGAGTTTAACTCGTGTTTTCATACAATATCTCTCGGTGGTGGTGTTGGTGGTGGTGAGCTTGCATATATAAAAACTTGTATTGGAAACTATTCTCTTCTTTTGTTTTCCTAACCTTTTCTTTACTTTGCTACTGGCATTTTGTAATATTACTACTAGTAGTAGTACTACACAATGTGTGACGTCTGCCTTGGTTCCAGAAGTGAATAATGCATATACATATTTGTTCTGTTTCCAAAGAAGGCATGTGATATTTTTGTAGATACATTATTCAGGTATTGAATATGTATAAATAGATTGGAAAAGTTAAATATATAAAAACTTGTATTGGAAACTATTCTCTTCTTTTGTTTTCCTAACCTTTTCTTTGCTTTGCTACTGGCATTTTGTAATATTACTACTAGTAGTACTACACAATGTGTGAAGTCTGCCTTGGTTCCAGAAGTGAATAATGCATATATATATTTGTTCTGTTTCCAAAGAAGGCATGTGATATTTTTGTAGATACATTATTCAGGTATTGAATATGTATAAATAGATTGGAAAAGTTATAAGGGGAGTTCGTTAACAGGAAAATTATTGTTTCTTTCACCCTTGGCCGCATTTCCCCAGCTGCTTCCGCGCGTTCAGTTCTCAGGAGTTTCGCTTGAATAAGAGCCATCATAACAACATCATTATGATCACTCAGACAGAGAGAGAGAGAGAAAGGAGAGAAACTGGTTTTAAAATTATGCCCAAAATATTGTTAATATTTGTATAATTTTTCTAGCATTAATAGTCAATTGCTGATTTTTGCATATTGAAAATTTAAGAGAAACAAAGGTTTGAGTAAAGTTTGTTGAATCACAAGAACTCGTTCTTTGTCAAAATGTTTATATTTTAGATTGCTGATTTTGTAAACGATAAATTTTACACTTGAGTCAAACTTGTAATGAACTAACCGTATAAATACGCACTATAGAAAAACCTTTTAATCCAGACCTATGCCGGTTTTGCAAGCATTGTGTGTAAATAGGTCTCAAGTTGTCTGTTCACGGGTTTTCACACTACTTGAGCTTTAGATCAACAGTTCATCCTTTTAGTGAAATGCCGACATGATGAATGTGTGAACAGTAAACACCCGTATTCATTCATCAACTATGTATGTATCTCGTGTGATCTAAACTGGAATTAAAATGGCACCTCGTACCTGTGGTCAAAAGTTTAAACAAGTGAGAATGTTGAGTAAACAGCTGAAACAAGTAGTGTTTAGTTGAGGTCTGAGGTAATACACAGCTGTTAAAAGTATTTATGTATTATATTGCTCAACAACGGTCACTAAACATGAAAGTTGGGAACAAGGCGGTAAGTATTGCCTGTACCTCTTCAAAATATGTATGTCTATCATGTGCACATAAACACAACGTTTATAAAACTATTTTTTATAGTTAAAGTAGCATCCGAGATTTTAAAAAATTAAATCGTGAAAAAAACTTTTCTTTAGTTTCTCAGATGAACTAATGTAAAAATTGCTCCTTGTTTGCCAACTTGGTTGAAAATGTGTTGTGGCGAATAAACTAAAATCAATTTGGCTTGCTTCTCAGAGAGATTCGTTTCGTATTCTCGTTGAGATGTACATATGTAGTAGTCTGGGAAAAAATGAAGAGAGAAAAAAAAACATATACGATAATATATTATCTTTTGAGCCGACAACTGGGGAAACGTGAGAACGCGTTCAAGTTGTAGAGAGCTTGTGAGATCCGGTGACACCTCGATCGTTTTAGCGTGGAAGAGGTCGGCAGTTGAATTGAACTGAGGAAGAAAGTGGCAAGAAGCCTTTATACCACTTTCTACTCATGCACGCTGATATGTATGGCATGTTTGTGTGCACCACTTTCTCCATCAGTTCTCTTGATGCTTCTGCTCCTGCTGGGCATTCACTCACTACAGGCCTATTTTGCTACAGAAAAAGAGACACGATCCAGTCACGACTGGCAAAAAGAAGTGAAGGGGAGAGAGAGAGAGACGTACGTAAGGCTGGGTAATAATGTGAAAGCCTTGATAGTAGCAGTTTGCTTGCTTGCTTTCTTCCATTGTGTCTTCTCTGTTCGGTGGTGGGATATCCATAGAGCCAGACATGGTGATGGTGGCGGTGGTGGTGGTGCGGTGGTTGTTGATGGGCAAAGAAAAAAAAGAGATGCGAGAAGAAGAAGAAGAAATGTAGCTAAGCACAATAATATTCCAATGCATACATAACATTCATGGAAAGAGGAAACGGGCATCTCATCTTCCATCTCGCCATCATCAGAGTGGAATCTCGGACTTGGACCATGCATATATGTACAGTACAGTACATATTATAGTTTACATTATTACAGCAGCTCTTCTTCTTCTTATTTTTTAGCAAGTTGTTTTGGTCTGTGTGAGTGAAAGCTTCTGACGATTTCCTTGCTGTGAAATGTATTCTGGTCCGCCGGTGCAATTTATACTGTTTACAAACAAGTACACTGTACTACCATAAACTTTCGAGTGAAAAAATATGTGGATGAAAATAGGGGCAGTGCCCTTTACTACCTGGTTCTAGCCTAGTTTTCTTAGTTGCAATCGAATATTTTTTCTCTCATTTCATTTACCAAACAGTCTGGGTGTTACATAATTAATTATTAGGTTACTTTTTGAAAAACTTAAATTAAGTTGCACTCTCTCATGATGACTGACTCACTGACTGTTTGCGGTTATAAAAAAGCGGAACAAACATCAAGTTTTAAAGTAATTGTAATTTGTGCATTTTTTATTTTACCCACAAAATGCTGTTGAGAATGAAGCACATATTTCTTCTTGGCATTATAAATCAGTGAAAGTAATGAGCATAAACTTGAAGCTACCTGTTTTTAGGTTTTAGGTACCTATGAATGTGGTAGGGTAACAAAAAATTAACATGAAACAAGATTGTAGCTCTGTTTTTTTTAAATGAAAAAGAAGGAAAGTATAGCAAACATAACGAAGCTACGGAAAAAAAGGATTTTTAATCATGTAGTTTTTTTCTGCAAGTGCCATTTTTTCTTAATAGTATTCTTCTGTTTGAATATGCATACAGAAATGAAAATGTATATGCCACCTTATGAATTTAAAAGGCAACGTACCATTTTGTACAATCCTTCTTGGAAAGGACTGTGGTAATCGTTGTAAAAGTAGTAAAAGAATAAGTATTGTAGAGAATAAGTAGAGTTGTAAGAGCGGCAGTATAGTTTGTGCGGTTGTCTTACCATTAGAGAAATTTGTAAAGGATGTTGGTATAAAAGAACACTTCTCTCATTTTCCCCTGTAATTTTGGAATGTCGAGAAAAAAATCTCAGCAATTCGTGGGCAATCATGCATTCACTGTTCGTAGGACGAGAAAACACAAGGAATTTTATTTATATTGTTCTTCATAACTTTACATAATTCTCGTACAGTACTACTTTCCTTGGTCATAAAACACCAGTCCAAAGTTAGCTATTTATGAGCTGTTGGGTTATAACAGAGTTGTGTATGTATGTACATTTTTACTTTCACCACCACCATCAAATGTGAGTACAAAAGCAAAATGTGCTGGGGGGAAATATTTTCTTTGTAAATAAAACGTAAGAATCACCAAAAGCTGGTTACCACTGTAGTTAGGTATTTGCTATGTAGGAAATGCACTTTTGGAAATCAAAACATAAAAACAACACATTTTCTTTAACTTATTTGCATTTCCCTCATGTCGCGTATTATTTAAGAATGCCAATGTCTATTTGGAGGACGACGGTAGTGGTGGTGGTGGTGGTGATAGTATAAATATCTTTAAAATGAAAATCCCAGGTGGTCCCTCTCCTCTCGAAAACAAAATTAAGTTAAAAATAAAATAAAACGGTGAACAGTTGGCAAATGCCAAGTGACTCCAGCAAGCAACAACATCGTTTTATTTTACGTCGTCAGCTTCGACTAAAAGGCTTAATTAGGCAAGACACAGATGGACACGAATGTATACGCCAAAATATCCTGGGTTGAATAATAATTTCTTTGTGAAAATGTGAATCTAGTTAAATTATTTTTGTTTTTTTAGTGTTTATGTATGGCACATAGTTTACTCTTTTGCGTTGTTTACATGTTTTCCGCTCAAATTCAGTTCACGTAGAACGTGTGAAGCTTTGAATTTTTAATGATATTATGGTCACGAGAATATTTCAGAAAAGTAAATATTAAATGAGCACGTGTGCTCCCCATCATTTTGCAATGACCATTTTTATAACCCTGCTTTATTTCTTTTTGAGAAAGAAGGAAAACACAATTCATTACTTTCTGCCACCACAGCAGTAGTAATAGCAGCACATAATAATAATAGTAATATAATAATAATACATTTTTTTACTCAAAAGACAGATTTAGTAGTTCTCTCAATTCAGTTTTCTAGAATGTCAGACAGAAGGAGAAAGCCGGATACGGATGTGGTAGAGAAGAAGA
>JAHZMT010003762.1:0-18938 GCA_027743785.1 Sinhomidia bicolor
TATTGGTTAAAATGTCTATGCATGTATATATATAGGTAGTACATTCAATTCAATGAACTGAATAATTTAAATAAGTAGCTCTCATCTCATCTCTGCTCTGCTCATTAATTCATTAATTCAATTGTGTTGTACACATGATTACATTTTTATGCGAAAAGAATAGCTTGCTCAATCCAACTCTACATAATTCTTTGGTCTGGTGATTCCATAATGAGCAGACTCAAGGGGAAAGGAAACCAATCAAAGTCCGGCGGAACAATGGAAGAAGCAGATTGTTATTTGAATAGTAAATTATACTTACATAGAATACGCGGCAGCAAAATAATTTATTATGTGTCCCTGGATTCGCATTATTCGCAACAAACGTTTTATAGAGTGTAAGTCTAATAGAACACAAAGTAGTATTTCTATTTCTGCTTTATTACCCCGTGTAAATATATTTATAGTTGTGACTTTTTGGAATTCTTCCAGTTTCAAGAATGAAGATCTCCGTCCCCACTCAATGTTTCATATTATGTACAGCAGTAGCAAGCCAATTCCAGAATGAGTACTGGCAAAGCACTATTATAAATCAATAGCTCTGCTCCACAAAATGTTTTTGGAGAAAATAATATTGATGATTAGTGTAGTTTATTTTAGACAACTATTTGCAATTACTTATAAACATACTATTAGGCAATCTCCAAAATGACCTCGTATATTATCCTTAAAAATATAAGATCGATGGAATAAGGTAATAATTGGTACCATGTTATATTGTCTACTCTATAATGCTGAGATAAATTTGATGACCATACGTAGGTAATAGCTGGTAGAAAGTGAAAAGAAAATGACGGTTAAAGCGAAAAAAGTATGAGATTCTTTTCAAAGTATGTGTGCAATATAATTCCCTAAATACATGCTTGTCAGAGAAGCTAAAGTGCCATTTGGATTTCCTAGAAGTGAAAAAAGCGTATAAAGAAGTCATCTCTGTTTCATATGCTCTAGTAGTGATGGTGTCACATGGGGGTTAACAGAAAGGGCTGCAAAAATAAAAAAAAGGTTGCACTGCACGTACATACACATACCTGCATTTCCATTTTCCGTGTACAGTTTTCGTTCATTTATCATTACAATGATGACTACTACTGGAGTCTTCTTATCCCAGCGCTTCAGGCAATAAAGACAGACCAGCGAAGAAAATATAACTTTTCTCTTGCCTAGTCAGCGCAAGAGGCATAGGTATCTATATTTTCCTGGCCAGCAAGGTGAGGTTATTCTCTCTTTGTCATAAATAATAGGAAGAGGAGATGGAAGAAGAGCATGGCTATTTATATCCATTGTTCAAGTACAAATGGCTTACTCTTACTCGTATTTAAGTGTACCAGAGAGTTGAGAGAGAAAGAATGCTTAAGAGCTTCTATATAGCCACTGACATGGCTCGCTCACTCATTTCATTCCGTCTTAAATGGTCATGAACAATATGATGGAAAGATATTATGGAGCATACATCTTGTTACCTTCGTGAGAGGGCCCGACTGTTTCCTCTCGCAAATATTTTCACCCACCGGTATGGTGGGTGAAAATGTCTGCTTCCCTGCAGACACAAGCCGTTTTTATAGTACTCTGAACATTCAAGTAACGCCATCACTTTTGTCGTTTCCTGGCAGTATAGTTTCTAGATGCGGAGAGAAAGTGGTAGAGCAGAGGCTATGAGCATACAAAGAAGAATGACAGAAGGTCATAAAGTTTTTTCATGCTGTCCAACCCAACTCTACTCTTTGGAGAATTTCTTGTTTTTCTTGTTTCTCAACTATTTGTTTCAGTCATACTGCGAATATAATACTTGCAACTCACCTCACTTCTGAGTTCTAGTTGGCGGTATGTACCATCTCGTAAATGCCAAGATGATAGAAAGTAGAAGTAAAAAAACGGCTCACATGTGGAATTTTAACGGGAGTAAAAAATGCGACTTTTTTTCTCTGGAAGGGATAAATAATTTGCTTTATTATTACTACACGCTTTTCTTTTTTAATTTTTACGGTGAAACGGTAAATTTGATGAATTTTCAAGATTATATTATCCATTTACTTGCTTAAAAAATCTTGAATAGTTTCTCGTAATTTTGTAGTTTTTCTTTTTGACTATAACATGCGTCATGCGTGCCACATATTATGCGTCTATTCGTATTTCACTTACCCTTTTGTTATTCATGAAGCACACCTCTGGAGAATCTCATTGATTTTTCTCCATTTTCTCTCAGCTTTTCCGGTTTTGAAATAGAAATGGGAATTGAAACTGAACCTATGAAGAGATGAGCCAAGTGAAAGCTTGCCTGCTCCGGTATTCTCTCTACATGGTTTTTATATTTTAACTAACATCCATCATCTTTTGTTTCGATTCTCTCTTGTCCTATTATGTGTTATGATTAGACATATTTTACTGTTACACCACATATTATTATCTCGTCACAGTCACATTCAGATGATCAGCATCAACGTAGATGGATGATGAGACTGAAGCGCGTACCACCACCAGCCACTGAAGCTTTTTGTTCTCTCTCCCTCGTATTTTTTTGTACTCTATTCTCATAAAAGCTGAAAGAAAGGTTTAACTACATTTGAATGGATGGATATGGATAAATAAAGCATATAGTTGTAAGGTTCCGCTTCTTCTCCTTCCTCCACGAATGCTTTTGTGTAGATGAAAATGCCAGAGTTTAAATTCAATGGAGAGAGAATGAATGCAGGAGCCTTTTATGAATTCCAGTATGCCTATCGTAGTACACACTAATTCATATTTAATTTGACAAGGGGATCATTCTTCAAATTGAATGGATTTGTTTGGCAAATCCAACATGGCAAGACCAGACAATGCAATAATGTTCGTTTGTAAACATATTGTACAAGAGTGGCAGGAAAAGAATGAACCGCAAAACACACACACATACACACAATGGTAGTTGTGCAAGTGCAAAGCATGAGCATATAGTAATACGGGCACAGGTGCCCATTTATTTTCCTTCTCTACCTCCGGCGGATGTCGATCTGAATATTATTCCATTGCTCTACCTGTCTGCTCTCATTCATCCACAGGACAATTTACTGCACCTGAAATGTGGAACAATGAGCAAATTTTGCAGAAAAGAGTGTACACGTAAAAAGAACTTTTCCATTAAAAAAAGTCAAAATGTTATACACGTTTACTTGCATTATGTTATGAGATGGATGAATGGAATTTAATGAGTGTTGGAATATTTTGCAAAAGTTTACTTTTCCAGGGAAAGTTGTTGTACCACTACTATCGCGTATTATTGTTATTATTTTGTGATGTTCCACCTTCTTCTTATTTTTTTTCGCGTACTTCAAACACTCACCCGTATGTCTACATCCACCATTGACACCACAAGAGCAGTAGTAGTTGGGAAAGTAGCGAGGCTTTAGCTAATTAATGCTCTCTAGCTCCAGTGTTGCGGAACAGTACACGCTAAGTGAATGAATAGGCTAAATAATAATTATAATGGAATGGAAAGTTTTTTCTTCGTTTAGAAACAAAAGTTGGACGGAATAAAGCATGTTATGTGTAGGTTGGTTGGATATAAGACAGAAACCAGAGTGGCTCTTAAGCGGATGATGGAAAGGTTCCTCTTGTTTTTCAAAAAGAAAGAAAACAAAGTAAATTATTGTGCTATTTTGTAAATAACTGGTATGAATATTTGCCGCTTGTGTGTACAGAATGAATGTACGCTGTGCACAATACCGCAATTTCTCATTTACATTTTCCCCCTAAAAATGCGAAAGAGAAATTACCAGGTTCCTGTGTAGTAGTGTCCTGTCCTACTACTACTACTACTTGTTGTCGTTGTGTGCGTGCGTGCTCTTTCAATTCACTGCACTGACGAGAAGTGAATTGCGTGATACGATGAATAAAAATATTTGAAAAAGGCTGCTGGTTTCTGCATGAAGTGCTTAGGAATAACAGCAAATTCAACAACAGCATTATCAACCACCACATTACTTTTTCCGCCTCCATCGCCACAATTTTTTTTCCTGGTTACATACATGCAGCTTAAAATTTTCTGTCGTATTGCTACTGTTTGTAACCAGTCGTACTATAGGATATTATAATGGCACTTCCGTTTGGTCGGTTAACAGTTACCGTTACCTTTGAACACGCTATAACACATATCAAAAAGCAATAATAAGTGTGTACTGAAATGTGTCAAGGTGTGTATGTGCAATGTGTAGCCTTATGAAATGTACCGATTCTACCTTTTACCTTCTTCTCCCACTGCACTATAAAAGTATACCAATTTTTAGACACGGATGATAACAAGCAGCTAAAGGAAGGTGATCGCGAGATTTTATTCTTATCTGGGATAAATTTTGCTGTTGGTTCTCAATGGCTTCAAAACAGCAGTAGTTATTTCGCACAAATGGATAGTTCATTGCGTGCACATTCCTTTTAAATATTTGTTTTGCATCTCTCTCTTCAGAATCATGAGAAGTAGCCACAAGATATAAACTCGGGGATTCAGGAGTAGGGAGGAAAGCGTTTTAAAAGGTATTCTCTTTAATTGGAATACCAATACTACGCAGTCTGCCAAGTGGGGAATTTCTTTTCCTTTTGTTACGTTTACCTCAAAAGCAGATGTAGGTATGTTGTATGTGGAATGTAACATAATATGCACGCATTTTGTCCATGAAATGCTATTTAGAATTTTTGAGGTACATTTTAAAGAAATCGGTGGAAATTTTTTCAATGTTATGACAAAGGCAGATTTTGGACTGGAAATATACTCAGTCAGATAGGTACCTATACGGTATTTGGTAAAATGTTGTGCTTCCGTGTAGTGGAGCTTAACGGTGATATTTTTTCTACGTTTTTGTGATATTTTGTCTCAGTGTGCGTAGTTAGCGACTGCACAATGTATGTATGGGTATTTACATTCTGCTGACTTTTTGTAACGTTATCGATCAGCAAAACACCAGATTCACAAGGAAAAAGAAGCGAAAAATCTTTTCCAACTACTAAACTAGCAAGAACAGCATTTTTGACGGGTAAAACGTGCATATACGTATTGCACCATCACCATCATTATCGTCAGAGATGTAATATGTGAGTAGCAGGATGCCGTGCAGTTGCTCAGTTTCCATCTTCCTTGCTTCTTGAACACATCACCATCCATCGTTATCATCATCACAGTCTTGACGGTGTCGTTTACACTGTGACTGTGATGCCACAACAAAACTCTATACAATAAAGTTTATTCTTGCAGCTTGTACTGGTGCTACTGCAATTACAGCATATCATAAAAGCTGCGCTGTTGCTCTTTCTTGGTGCTGCTGTCAACAAATAGACATCAAATCAGCACAAACTGCCTATATTGTTATCTCACAAGTCACACAACCAGTCACTACACACAATACAGATTTTTTCTACTGGAAGTATCAAGGTCGCTACTTTATTACACTGTTAACATCAACATCATCATCATCATCAGTCTTTTACAAGGAAAGAAAGTTGATTTCAAACCACTGCACTGTAGAGAAAAAAACCATAAAAAATAGAATGTGTACCAAACTTACTAAAGTAAGCTTGCTAGGAACCCTGTGTAAAGACACACTTGCTGTACCCACAAACGCAATAAAATTCGCGGCTGGGGGATGTGAGTAGATGGTAATTAGTCGTAACGTTGAAAAAGAAAGAAAAAACGCAATTTTGAAAAAAAGGAATGGAGAAGAAAGAAAAAGTATAGAGAAGAGAGACATAATCTGCATGCAAACAAACCTTTTATCCAGTAGCAGGAGGGTGTATTTCTTATATTTTTTGCATCACGTCGTTTTCTTGCGGTTGTGTGTACATTATAGATATACTGCAATCTACTACACGGCACGGCTTTTTGTGAAAGCTCTTTCTCTCTAGTTCATGCACTGAGCTCTCTCCATTCTCTTTCCCACTATCACACTTTCTCTGCTCGTTAAGTATAGTGTAGCGTCGTCGTGTAGTTAATTAATTAGCATGTAGGCACTTTATAAACGCCCCTCTTGTGTCTTTTTTTGTATTCCACTGAGAAAGGGTCTAATTTCTTGCTTTCATCCAAAAACAAGAAGGATTATATAGTTTTTTATTATACAAATAAGGCTTAAGAAGACTACGGCGAAATTCTTTTCTTAACCTTAACATGACTATCCAATCATTCAAGTACATGGTCTCTTCTCTGACACAGTGGAGCACGCTAAAGTGTTTTTCTACTTCGTCGCAGTGGAAGCAAGTTATGCATTCATTTTTTTACAAAATATTTTTACACATTGAAATCTTTGTGACAGCTGAGCTAATAAGTGCAAGGAGAAGAGAGAAAAAACACAAACGCACAAGGCACCAACAAACTTGTTCATTATCAACAACAACCCTATCGAAATGCGCTGTTCCTCTCATCATCACCATCATCATGTTGACTCTTGTGTTCTCATCAAAATGTTTACATTGCATTATAATTAGCACAACGTGCTTATGCGGCGCACCAGCGTAGGGCATGCTTATTGTGTTCACTCATTTGTGTTTTAACATTTCTCAACTTGAAAAACTTATAATATATGCAAAAGAAACGAGCGAAACGACGGTGATGAGAGACCCACCACTGCGCTGCGGCGGCAGAGTCTCTACTATTTTCTTTGGGAAAAAACCCAGTTTCGAAAAGAAGAAAAAATATATTAAATTAGCATCAAGCAAACTCAAGTTAAAGCTTGAATCAATGGAAAAAAGTACTTTTTTACGTTTCTATTTCTAATGTATGCAATAAGCATAAAATGGGGAAAGCGTATGACATGCAAATAAATGTAGTAGGCACCGTACGTTTTTTTCGTTCTTTTTTCTTATACGACATTTACGTGTACTTGCATGCATACTACAACACATCCCATAATTCTTCTTTTATTTCATGTCAATACAACTTTTCCTGGCACTAATGATAAAAAATGAGCCGGTTCCATTTCCAAATAATCCTACTTCTTCTTCTCTTCTTTTTTTACATCCCATCTCCGTCTGGGTTTCTTTTTTTTCAATTTCTCTCATTTCCTCGTGCTAGCACACACTCATTTTTCTCCCTCTGATGTTGCTGCTGAAGCTGCTCTCTCGGCTCGGCAGATCTTCATCATGCGTCATGACTCGTTACGTAACGTAGCGTGCTGCCAGTTTTAAAACCACGATTGCATATAGATACGTTAGTTTGATAAAAGTTTTTAAAAAATAGATGGCAAATGGCAGTGGCAAATAGACTGCATCTTATCTTGGATAATGATACCTACTTGATAGCATTTATACTACTACCCCACACACCACAATCAGTAGCTCTGTATTATAATATGAAGTTGTCGAGACACAGCATTATGTAAAAGCGTAATATAATGGGAAAAGTTGCCGTTAAGATTGCATCCGCAACGTCATCATATCATGATCATCTCTTTCCTTCTCATTTTAACGTAATGTGCATGCTGTTGTCTTCTTATTGTGGAAAAAAAGTTGAAGAGATGATCCTTCTATTTTCTATGAAACTTTTACATTTTAGAAAAAGCGCATCAACTTTGGAAGTAGCACTGGTAGTAATAGTAGTACTTCTACTGTTATTATAATATTAGTCTCACCGCACATCCCAGTAGTAGAAGCAGCAGCAGGAGTGCTATCATTGCAGTGTAATCCCCTCATAAAAGCGACTTAGTAGTTCTATCATGGCACAAAATTGTATTCGCATCCTCCAACAACACTACAACATTCTAGTTTGCTTACTTTTACTGCAATGCAGCACGACAAAACAACATCATCATCACCATCATATCCAATTTCCAATATTATTGTTATTGAAGGAGAAGGAAAAAAAACATGATGACGCATTGGCTCGCACATTTGCAAGTATGAATAGTAGATATGTCTGTATATAAGCATTCAGAAAGTTTATTATTGCATATTGTGGCACAGGGAAAGTCAGCACTACCAAATAATATATACTGTTAGTTGACAATATTTTAGCCAAAGTTTACTGAAAGATGGTAAAAAACCAATATCCGTACCACATTCAACTTTTTTTCTGCAATTTTTCACAAGTATAAAATAAAAACGTATGTATGCAAACGGGAATATACAAAGTTAAATACATACGCAAACACATTTCATCGCATAATGTATCTTTTATTATAATCATCACAAAGCAATAACACCATCATCGTTTGCCCTAGCCTGTGTGTTAGTTATAATGTGGAGCATTATTTCGGGAGAATATCAACTACTTGGCCAACAACATCATGATGAAGATGAGCCTCATCCTGATGATTGTGGTGAACAAAAGTCAAGCAGAAAAAAATGCGCATACGTTTTTCCCTCTCTCTCTCTTTCCCTGTATTCTTGGCATAGCTATATTATTATAGCAGCAGTCTTTTTTATGGATCTGTACCCGACATTTAACTACATTTTATACATGCATCATCATCATATGCGTCTCCCTCTCTCTCTCTCTATCTCTCAAAAAAAGTAAAGTAAAACGTGTACACAGCATGGCATAGTAAATTTTTTTTCGAGAAAAAAATATAATAGAATTCCGTTTTTGCATGTGTATGTGTGTATTTTTGACTATGTTGTCTAGCAGAAGGCGATATAAATGCGAGGAGAGTTTTATGTCTGCCAGATACTTTATTTGATTGCGTTTCCCTGTATTAGGATGATGATTGTTATTGGCTCATATTTTATCGCATTGTCTCGTTCCGCTCATAATATTTTTTCGAAAGAAAACTCATCGTCACAGTACACTTGATATACCTATGCATTAGTTTGGAACTTTTTTTTCTTTGCCTCTAGTTGAAGAAACGAGTAGTAGAGAGGAAAAGTCTCATAATAAAAGTCAAGCAAGACAGAAGCTCTCTTTTTATGTTGGTGGGTACAATAATAATATATCTCTCTGTTCTCCTCCTCAACACTTTTTTATATTTACTTCACTTTCGTCTTCGTCGTTTGCTCAGCAAACAAATAATAAAAAAATACGGCATTGTCAGTTCTGTAATGTTGGTAGGTATATTCTTGTAATTTGGGAAAATGCGATGCTGATTACTACAAGCACACATGCAACTGTTAGTAGTTCCGTTACCCACCCGTATCTTTCATGTGGTAAATAATGTGAATTGTTCATGTGCTGATGACGACAATCTTAATTCTGATGATGATGCGATGTTTGCTCTATGCTGCAGGGGACAATGATAATAATAAAGAAGACGATTCTTTCAAAACTAAATTCTTATCAGAGAGTATGTATCTACACAGTTAGTATAAAGAAAGATGCATATTTTTCATAAAAAAACATAAATGCGTAGTGTAATAGTTAAACTATACAATTGAAACATACGTAGAGGGCAGCGAAGAGCACCCTAAAAGTGATTTGACCTGCATTTGAAATGAAAATTATATTTGAGCAGAGATATGATTGAGACATTGTTCATTGCATGCAATTTTACAACTTGTGCGTGACTTATTATGGTACAGCTAAAAATGACCAACTTAATTTTTCTAAAGAACATTGCAATACTGAATTACTGAATAGCATTACATTACCCCAAAAGTTTTGCGTGAATGGACAGACGGACACACAAGCAAACATTTGCACATACATATCGACTTACATATTCTGGTCTCTCTCTCCTCTGAATAATAATGAGTGTTCCAAACAAAACTGAATAAAAGAAGTGAGAGAAGATACTTAATAATAAAAAGTGGCGTTAAGGGAAAAGAAGACATTATTTGAGTTGAATGTTAATGCATTAAGGAGTAATAAAATGGGTATAGGCATGCTTACATAGATATATATCTATGTATATAGCTGCTGTGTTGTTTTTATGTGTGCACCTCGATCTCTCTCTTTCCACCAAAACATGTAGTTTTTAATGACGGCTTTGATGATGATTATTATACAAACTATATAAGATTCTTTACATTTGCTCATTTTATTTCCTCTCCCAACTACTGCACTGCGCTATGTGTGTAAGGATAATATATGTGTGCACTCTCTTAAATAAATACATTTTCCAACATTTTTGTGCACTCGTGAGAATGATAATAAAGCAGTTAAAATATATGTTGATGGTGTTTTTAAATGCATCTCTTAAAATGACGCTGTTGTTACAGTATTAAATAAAAAGAGACAGGATAAAGACATGGATTGGATTGGATAATAGAGATGAGGTATCCATACAGTAATACACACACTACTACACACATTCTAAAGATGCAATTCAAGTTTCCACTAATAATGCCCATGCAAATATGAGTTGCTTGCTCTTCTATAGAATAGAAAACATGTATGTACATTTTATATTATAGATGTGCATGTAAGTACTGATGATGATGTAGAAAAAGTGTATGTATAAGCACCGTTTAGTTGTTGGAAACTGCATTCAAGCAGGTTTTTTCTTGAACGGATTCCAAGAAGAGAGTCTCTTGGTCGGAATGGGAATAATATCAGGAAGCCAGGATAACTTGGGATTTCTTAGGATGGATGCAAAGAAGAAGAGGAAGAAAAAAAATCTTTCTTATTCACTCACTCAGTCGAACAAAAACTGAAAAAAGTGTGGTTCAGAGGGAGAACTATCAAACGTACCCAAGTACATGCATGCAAAAAAGGAAAGCCTCTTCTGGAAAGTGAGTAGTAGAAAATTGCTCAGTCAAAAAATATTTACAAACTCTATATTTATCTGCGGGAAAAAAGTTTCACAGTGCCCCTAATGCATCTCTCCCTACTCGTCACACAACAATATGTACATAGGTATGCGTGGAAGACACGGAATTGAATAGAGGTATAGCATAAAGTAAGTATGGTATACGGTACTCGGAGTGGCTTTTTCCTCTTCTTACTTTTTTTTTCTTGTAGAAAAAAAAAGTTTTCTTCGCTTTGCTCCTCTTCTCCTTCTCTCATTCTAGGATAAGTTGAATATCTCCGCTTCGGATCTTCTCCGTTACGCTCCAAAGAGGATGATGTTTCTTTTCTTCTACTCCTCTTCTACGTCAACTTGCGGTACATTTTTTTCAACGAGAATTCACTCCCAGACGATTCTGCTATTGCTTTTACCCGTGTTTTCCAACTCAATGTTCTTGACTACTAGTACTACAGCGACAAGCACATCACATTAAATAGTATTGTGATGTGAATCAGTTGAACATAATAATATATTTTTTTGCCTGTCCGACAACGTGTGTGTGTGTGCTGCTGCGACATGAGCGAAATGGTACTTTCTACTTGTTCCCCTTCTTTTAAACGTCATTCTTTTTCTTCTACTGCTGCTGCCGCTGTTCCCGATAATAATAATAATAGTGGTAATAATTTCCCGGTGGATTAGATATTCTTTGTTCTTCTTGTGAAAAAGAGGCACTGTTTGATGATAAGAAAGCGGCAGTGAGGTAGGGAAGCAAATATCGCGTATGTATATGTATGGATTTTTTTTGCACTTTCTATAATAATACACCATGTAATACTGACTTACGACGAACTGCTACTCAACTCTTACTTTGAGGACAAATAACCAGATTGAGAGCGACAATAGTAAAAAAAGGGAGAAGAAAGAAAAAGAGAAGAAGCAACACACGTTGTTAAACTAGACTTTTTTGGAACACGTAACAAAAGGGGAATTTACGTCGAGTCGAGAAGACAACTCGGCACGTCTGTAAGAATAACAAACAACCACGCCAACTAGCCCTCCCTCTCCCTTTGTTATTCTTTTGGAATAAAGGAATAATCGGACAGAAAGCATATAATCTACCGAAAAAAGAAAAAAAACTTTGTGTGTCGGTCGCTTTTTTTTGGATGGACGGACGTGTAAAAGAAATGAGAACAGGAATGGGATAGTAAAGTATATGGAGTAGTAGTGGTAGCAGCAGCACAAAAGGCAAACTGCAACAACACTGCTATTAGTGGTGGCGTGTATACCTCAGTTCAACAGCAAAAGTCTTTGCTGGCTGTTGTGCAGTGGCACTACCACCATTCTTCTCTGCTGCTGCCATGCCTGCTAAAAAATCTGTTGCTTGTGTTGTTCAGCTCTGAGCTCTGCTCGCTCTGGGTTCCTTCCTCCTCGCTCTGTGAAGGAAAACGAGCAGAAACGCAACCACAACAACAGTCCAACTCGCAACGAAACTGAGTCAGTTGGTAATGTTCTGTCGTTGAGGAAGCGTCTCTGGTCTGAGAGCTCCTTACTTGATATAGTTGGTAGATTCTCTCTAGTTGCAAGTTTTCACCTTTTTGCAGCAGCAAACTGTATACACACATACTGCTATATGCAGAAAAGAGGGAATATGTAATGTGCATAAAAAGTTTTGTTGGTGTCACACCATCATCATCAGTCAACATCTTTGACACTGTTACCTTTTTGGTGGAAAATTGACAAGACAAACTTTTCTACTTGTATCAATAATGCCGCTTGCTCCTCATGGTCCTATGTGAATTAACTAGGTGAATAGTAAGTGGATAATTTCGTGGAGGTGAACAAGACCCGAACTCTGGTGTAAATTGTGAAAAAAAGGAAGAAAAAGGAGAAGAAAACATCAAGTTTGGTTTGACAGTCCGAGAAAACTTGTCCTGCTTTTAGATTATTAACTGAAAAAGCTGCTCTCCCGTCTCATGTTACACTTTGCTTGTTCTGCTCTCTGACTCTGACTTTTAATGCGGACAGGCCCGGCCAAGTTGTAGTAGTGCTACACACGTCGTGTGTCTTCTTCTTCTTTTTGAAATGAAGAGGCGTATTTCTCCTTGTCTTTTTGCAGTTGTGTTGGTCTGTTAGTTAGTTAGCGAGTCACTCTCTGATGTTATTCAGTCGTCGTTGTCGTCTGTTTTTTTCTGCTTGGCATTTTTTTCCTTTTTCAAACTCATAAACTGTGCAGTAGGAGAAGTAGAGTGACAGTGAATGTGCCTCGGTTTGTTATTAGGGAATATGTGTGAATGCAAAAGTTTTTTTGTTGGTTCTGATGCACAGAAAACACACCACCTGTCTAGATTTGTCTTTTACGAGAAGTGAGAGAAAAGGAGAGAGGGAGAGAGAGAGAGAACGTAAAGTAATAACAGTTTTTCAGCAGAGAAATGTCGTCTTAGTATGTATGTAGTTAACTTTTCTGTTTTTATAGCCAACTTGAATTGACAAGTTTGAACAATTTCGTGAAGCACTCCCTTAATCACGTGCAGTCGTTTGATACGAGTGTAACTACTGCACTTTAATTTCGGGTTGATACAAGTTTTATGGGAATGTCAACGATTTTTTTTGGAAAGAGAAACTAGAAAAATGCGCTACATACCATGCTAATCAAATGGACTATTTACTTATGTACTATTTCTCATCATCATGTGTGTAATGTAATGTAATGTGTAACGATGATTGTTATGCCTAGCTATTAGTCGAGCTATACTCTTTATCGTTCACAAAAAAAAAGAATTTTGCGTTTGGCAAGCGTATACCTCATCTTCTGCCCCCACTATTACTGTTGACGACTTTTTTTGACAGCTTGAGTTTTTCATATTTTAAGAATATTCTCTCCTCTCATACTCAGCTGTGAATTAAGTTTTTACACTTGTCTCCCGAGTGAGAAGTGGCTATCACTTCAATAAAAAATGAATATCCACTCCCCATCGTGGGTGTTCTACGCTCCTGGCGTTGCTGCAGCAGCAGCCGCAGCCCATCATCATCCGGCTCTTGCTGGTGCGGTAAAAACACCCGGGACCCATCATCACCACCATCATCATCCTGTTGCTGCAGCCCAAGCCGCAGCAGCTTCCCCTCCTGCACCCACAGCGGCCAGTTTAATACCAATTAATTGCCCTCCTGGAGCAGCTGTTACAGCTCACTCTCTCTTATCTGCAGCGGCAGCGGCAGCCGCTGCGGGGTCACCCTCGCCAGTCAGTGTCGCAGGTGGAACCCCATTTGGGGTAACAAGTGCAGCTTTCACCACACCAGGGGGACCAGCCACCGCAGCAGTTGCTCATCCACGACATCATCACACTGCACATCATCATCATCACCCGCATCATCATAATCATCATCATCACTCTGCTGCGGCAGCACATGCTCATGCCGCTGCGGCGGTTGCTGCAGCCCACGCTGCCCAGCAACAACCCCCTCCTTCCCATCCCCATCATCCTGCTCAAATCCTTTTGGCTGCGGCTGCTGCAGCTTACGGACAGCAGTGTGCGGCAGCATCTCATTTACTCCACCAACATCATCCTCATCCCCACCACCACCATCACCCACATCATCATCATCACACTTCAGCCGCCGCAGCAGCCTCAGCCGCGGCTGCTGCTGCATTGACAAATGGAACGTTTCGTATTCAGGTCGGTCTATAAAAAGCGTCATAATGCTTACTTTAGTAAATTATCCTTTTCAAAATAAGATATACTCTTCTTTTCCAAAATGAGTTGGCATAGGTAAAAATGTTGAGTTGAATCTCATAATAACTATCATCCCACTTGACTTTTTCCAAGTTTCAGCTTAATTTCTCTGGGGCCATCACACAGACCATTAAGAGAATCCACTTGTTTGGATTACGAATGCTTGAATTATTTTTATGAGAGGTAAAAGCGTAAAACGGTGCAGCGAGATGGAAGAGTTTTAGGGGAATGATATGATGATGAGTGATGATAGTATCTTCACTTTACTAGTTTATATGTCAGTTTTGTGGAGAAAGCTGAAAATAGATTCTATGCATGTACACATATATGTAAGTATCGAATATATGAGACCACTATGCATGTACAGGCGTCTATGAGTTGATTGAGAGAAAGTCTTGAAAAAGAAACTAGAGAAAGTGGAGAGAAAGTGTGTTTATATATGTGTGTGTATGCATAGTAGTAACAAGCAGCCCACCTTTTTGGCTACGTGCTCTTTCCCCCTTCCAGTTCAAAGAACCTGACTATACCTCAGATAAGTATAAAAAAAACTGTGAGCACACTACTCCAGCCCTGTCTCTTGGGAGATGGCTATTGAGAGAAAGAAACAGAAGCTGTGAGAGAAATCCACCGTTTTTCACGTTCCCAGGCCCATTTAAGAAATTGCGAAGAAGGCGGAATATGGAAACTTTACATCATCATCTTACATTTGTACGCAGAAAAACTAACCAATTGTATCCGTATATTTGTTCACTATTATTTCTCTATATTTATTCTTTAGCTCTCCATTTGAGAGCAGGACAGGTACAGAAAATGGCCACTGTATGGCTAGGGAGATTTTTCTCGTTTATTTCAGCCCAGCCCAGGTATTTATTCCCTTGAATAGGTAGGGGGCAAAATACCGTTGTTTCAGCTCTCCGGGTAGGAAATTAATGTAAATCTGGGAAAGTACTATACCACCACACCACTTTCAGTGTTGTATTTTTACAGTTGTCATTTCAATATTACGTATATATTCTGTAAGTGAAATTACCCCTTTTCGTTTAAGAGAAATGGAGAACTTTTTTTTTGGTTTGATGATCATCGTCACGATTATTATTATTATAATAATAACTAGGATGTGATAATGATTACAATATTTTTCCATGCATATTATATATATATATATAGGTATATATCGTTGTCCGCTGAGGTTTTCCTGCATTTTGTGTATAAGCGAAGCGAATAGAATAATATTTTCATTACTTGAGAAAAGTTTGCAGGAGGCTGCGTTCTGATAAAATGGGAACGGCGAGAAGAAGAAAAGTTTATGCCATTTTATTCTCCTATTTCTTTTTATATTTTATTTCAATTCTAAAAATTTTACGGGACAAGAGTGTACAAAAGCTTGTATGTAGTATATAGATATGTCTTTGTGTGATGCTGCTAATGTGCGCTTACACTGGTGTTTCATATTACCATTATCATTTACCCGTTTTACCCAAGAAGAGAAAGGCGAAAAAATAGTGAAAGTTGTGTTTGTACTCTGTTTCGGTACCAGGAAAGAATATCTGAGAAAGGAAGATTTCCAAAGTGCTAGTGGTGTGTAGGAACAGCAGCAGCGGGGAGGGCAATAATAGAAAAGAGTAGCAACTGCGACTTGAATGCAGGGCCATTAGCTGATATCATACCAGTTTTGGTGGTGGTGGTGTAAAATTACTCGAGTTGGGGGAAAAACCTAAGAAAAAAAGTTTTTTTTCTTCATTTTCTTTCGTGTTCGGTTTCCTCGGGCGGATAAAAAAATTGTATGAAGAATTCAAGTACAAAGCAGACTGACTGACTACTGCTGTGCTATTAAACTCCTGTGAGGGTTTTTTCACAAAACGAGAGTTGGATATAATGAAAATCAAGAATAAACAGAAAAAATATTAATACCGGCCAGTTGTAGCTTTATGTGCTACTACTCGTTCCTTCACGATTGTCATAACCGCGGCGTGGCAAAACGCAGTTGTCGTAACTTTTGTTCGAAAAGAAATAGGCAATGTTGTTAATTTTTCAAAAAAACGAAAACTGAAGTTGGATTATGGAAAATAATTACAAGCAATAATGAAGCAGTCCGCTTTAAAAAAGAACTCAATAAAGTACAAAGCAGACTGACTGACTACTGCTGTGCTATTAAACTCCTGTGAGGGTTTTTTCACAAAACGAGAGTTGGATATAATGAAAATCAAGAATAAACGGAAAAAATATTAATACTGGCCAGTTGTAGCTTTATGTACTACTACTCGTTCCTTCACGATTGTCATAACCGCGGCGTGGCAAAACGCAGTTGTCGTAACTTTTGTTTGAAAAGAAATAGGCAATGTTGTTAATTTTCAAAAAACGAAAACTGAAGTTGGATTATGGAAAATAATTACAAGCAATAATGAAGCAGTCCGCTTTAAAAAAGAACTCAATTAATAATAGAATAATGAAAAATGGTTGAATGGAATGCACAAAAGGAGAAAAGAAAATTGGTAAAAAATGTTTAATAAAACACGTGCATGTATTTAAGCGAGAAAATAAAAAAAGAGAGACCAATAATAATTCTGCACCATCCCTGCCACAGGAACAAGTCAAGTTAATTCCCCCTCATCTCATTTAGTATTCCATGCCGATAATATATTTTTTTTCGGTCTGGCTCCTGTATTTTTTTCGAGAAAACAGAAAACGTTCCTATTTTCTCCCTTAGGAGAGAAGGATGCATTTAACTTGCGTGTTGTCGATAATAATAATGATGATTATGATGATGATGGAATTCTCATGGTGTTCTCTCCCTTCTTCTATTACACTATTACCACTAACTCCTGTAACAGTAATGATAATGACACTGGTTGGTGTACAACAAACACGTTCTTCTAATGGAGGTGGAGTTGGGAAAATGCTCATAAAATATATTGTGTTCCAAAAGAAAAAAAAATCAACCGTACCTTGGTACAACCAATGCAACTGCATATAGTATACAGCAATAGCGTTTTGGTGTGTAGTTGATCGAGAAGAAAGGCAAGAAAGCACAAAAATGGAGGAGCATATTTATAAATTATTAATAATAATAACGATAATAAGCATTATAACAACGACAGGACGAAATCGAAGGTTGATGAATAGACATAAACAAAAAGGAAAAGCTAGCAACTTTTTTATAGTTGTAAAAAGAAATTGGGAATGGAAAAGGAACAGGCTGTTACTGTAGCCATTTTACCAGAGAATCATCAGAGAACAATAAGCAAACGGAAAGAGCACACCGCACCAGCACAGCCATTATTATTGGTGGTAGTGGTGCTGCTGCTACTGCAGCCTATTAATAATAAAACGGTAGCAGCAAGACACTAGAAGTAGTGTAAGCAATAAGTACATATATAAGGCAGATTTGCTGTTATTGTCATTAAAAAAGCATTGGAAAAGCACTATGCTGCTACGCTCTGGGGTTTTCCCTTCTACTGAGCGAGAGTGAGCGGTGGTGGTGGTAGAGCTGACTGCATCAAAACGATTGGAAAGCATATAAGTAAAATCTAGCTGGATTCTGTCTTGTCTTGATATTGTACACAAATTTCTAATCGGACAGACAGGACAGAGAGATAGACAATGGAAATATATGTATAGCAAAGCATGAGAGGGGAGAGAGAAAGCAGAATATTTTTCTGGGTAAAAGGCAATAAAAAATTGATAGAGCCTAAAGGCTTTTTCCACTACAGTGGCACCACCACCACCACTACTGCTGTTTCTGCTAAAATGCAAGCAAGCACTATGTGTACTCTTGATCCGCTAATAAATAAAACTAACCGTGAATGTTTTTCAGTCATGTAGATTATTGGAAGAAAATAAAAAAACGTAATTTTGTGTTGTGTTGTTCACTTGAACCATCACTGACTGCTGCTACTGCTGCTGTCGTTGCCTACTAACCAATCACGCGATCAAAAGGTAGAAAAGAGATTGACAAGGAAGTGTGACGGCGAAAAACGGGAGAGGAAAAAAACAACGGGCAAATGCACAACTGGTGTACGTACGTATCAATAATATTATATTATTTTGGTATGATAGAGAAAATACAACAAGCTATACCTACGTCAGTGTAGAGAGAGAGGGTAGCGTTAAACTAGCATTATTATTACCTTGTTCTGCAAATACTAATAAATGAATAGAATTTTTTTTTCGTGCCAGCTGCTTATTTTTTTGTAACACTAAAAAGCACAATTGACAATGGTTTTTCATCCGGTTAAAGTTTTATTGTCTCAGCAAGACTAAAGAATTTTTGTTTGTATGTTTAGCGTCTCTTTGCATCATTTTGAAAACTCTAATATCAAAATTTAGTTTACATTTTTTTATAAAAAATAATAACATAATAATATATTATGTTCTGTATAGTAAAAAGTAATAAAAACGTTATCAAATATCAAAAAACTTTTTTTTTGCGTACAGCAATTTCTGAAAAATGGCAGCGGATGAAAAAACTTTTTAATGCAAAGAAAAGAAACTGCCTATACTCTACATCATGGATGGGCGATGCTTGCTATATAATTGAGTGGAGGTATGGCGGGGG
>JAHZMT010003763.1:0-14536 GCA_027743785.1 Sinhomidia bicolor
TATGTGATCATTTAAATGAAAGTGATTTGAGAAGAATTAGTCCGGATTTCACCAAAATAAAATCAGTTGAAAACTGTGACGACATGTTTGGAGTTCTTGTTACCGTCAAATGCAAGCACCCAAACATTGAAAAGGAGAGTCCTCATTTTTACTCGAGATTCTTTGCACCTTGGGTTGGGGTGAATGTGAGTAATAAAGTTTAAATGTAGTTTTATCTTTATTTTATCTGTACTACAACTGTATAGGCTTATTGGAAAATATTTGTAGGAAGATCCTGTGTGTGGAGCGGCTCACACTGTCCTAACGCCATATTGGACAAAGGAGTACTTTAGTGGTATTTTTGGTGAAACTTTGCTAGCCAGACAGCACTCCACTCGAGGTGGAAACTTGTACTGTACTTTGGTGGACGCTGAGAGGGTAACTTTGGCCGGGGATGCACGTATAATTATCAAGGGGGAAATACTCGTGCAAGAAAACAAGGAATGATTTTAAAATTAAATATTGGACGGGTTAAGCAAAGTGCCAGTTCATATGTAATAAAGCAAACGGATGTTACTATACTTAATATGTACACATTCAGAATAAAAAAAACAGTTCCAAAAAATTACCAATGTTAATTTTCAGTTGGATGGGATTCGAATCCTAATATAAAACTCATATTTCATATCCTTCACATTCACTTGATGACCGTGCAAAAGTATTAAAAATATATTCTGCAGTAAATAAAGTCTTTAAAAAAGGTTGGGAAAATGTTTGCGTATAAGTAGAATTCATTTGGTTAAAAATGCAGTGATGAATTTTAAAATTTTGAATTTTCATTCTCTATTTTGCCGATGTAGATGCTGCTACTACGTATCCATTATCTTCATCAAGAATAAGTATAGTAAGAAAGTAAGTTCAGCAACGTTTTGTAAAATTTGCTTTGTTCTTCCAAATAAAAATAAATACTTTTATTTTCCATTTCAATAAAAGTTTACAAACATAAAACTACCAAGTGAGAAATTGTGTCATCCTCATCATCATCGTGTTGTTGTTATCTTATTATCGGACCATTGCTCAACACTTTTATTTGAACTCAACATTTCTGTTGAAAAATTGGCATTGTTTTCACTCGCATTCAGTCAACACTTAAATCAACAAGTTTACATACTGTTATAACTTACACAGAGATATATTACGTTGTTGCTTGTACTGTACATATTATTATGACATGTTCCATTGACATAACCATGTCCCTTCTCTAAAACCTCATCATATCCATTCCACTAAGCTAAAAAGACTGAAAACTTCAAATCGCGTAATATTTAAAATGTGACATATTAGTCAATACTTCAGCTACAAAAACTAACTAAAAAATTAAACTACCTAATCACCTAAAAAACTTTTATATAAAATTGAAAGCTTACTTGCACTCCATCTAAATACTTACAAATTATATAAGGTTTTCAAACAAATATCTACAACTTATCTAACTGTTATAGCCTCTTTTGCTTTGTATTCATTGTAACAAAATGAGAAAATCAAGTTGCATTTTGCACGCGCAACTTGTGTACCTTAACAAAACGAGACTACTTTTTTAAAGCAGTCGGGAATAGTATGTATGTACTTAAAAATAATAGTTAATTTATTATTATTATACGTAGCAATCAAATACCACGAATCATTTTTTCAGTTTTACTATTTTTATATAAAAAACGTTTAAACAGTTACCTTTTAAGCCTCATGAAAATATACCATCGTAATAACATTGTGATTTTTTAAATTAAAGAAAGCATTTAAAAAGTAAACACCGGATGTGCAAATGCACTATAATAATATTGTAGACGCAGCCTCACTGAATAAGCATGATACTACACAATAATTTGAAGTAGCTATACTAGTAGTAAAATTTACCTTAATGAATAGGCAAGTCTTGAGTCCACCCCTGAACACGACTGATATAGTGCAAAGCAAAATTTACACCAACTAGATCTTCCATCAAGATTTCAATATTCAAAAAAATTATGCATTTTGTAGGTTCAACACACACTTTAAAAAATTTAAACAGCAGTAGTGACAGAGTTGGCGCTTATTGTTTTTTTACTAGATGTTATATTTTTTATTATATAGCACCACTTTGTATGAGTGTGTATGAGTTCTACGAGATGATGTTGCATGAAATTAGATTAGATATAATAATAATTAAATTCTTATTAAATGTTATTAAATTATATAGCCAGTCTAATCATCAAAACCATCGTCGTCATATTCATCTTCGGAATTTCCTCCTTTACTACATTCACAAGCACATCCGGTGATAACAGGATGTCTAACTTGGATCCACCTGCATTTCTTTGCCTTATCCCAGTCTTGACAGTGCCATCTGAGAAGAACCTGAAATAATCAAAAAGGGACGAAACTCTTTATCAGTACTTTTCCGGTGTACGAAAAAAGTAAGATGCGCCTTCAGCATACCTTGTATTCCGCTTCACTGGGCTTGCAGCTCATACCAGGTGGTATAGAGCATGACCTCTCAGAGTGACATTGCCCTTCTTTTAGCCATCTTGGCCAAAAACGAATTCCCAAGTCCCTCCACTTTTCAATTACTGGACAGGAGGTGTAAGCCCAAAGAAACTGTACTAGTTTTCTTCGCAACTTTGGAGTCAATCTGGTTCTCAGCTTTGTTCCGTCTGGAAGTGCCAGTGCACCATATTGCAGCTTACGTATGAATTTTGGTACTTGGTTGCTTTGTTCATCGTGCTACATGTTTGTAATGAAATATGATATCAATGAGCTATAAATACGCATTCAAAAATTAGTTTACATTAATAAAGTAAAAGGACTAGTAATTTTACCTCATTGACAGGTACAATTCTGCCCTTCTTATTTCTTTTAAAAGGAAAGCGCATGGTTCCATTAGGATGCGTGGTCAGCTCAATTGGCCTTCTTACGCTCATGTAGTTGGGATCAAAATGCTTTCCCAGCTTCAACCGCAGTTGTCTAATATCCATTTCTTCTGATCGAGGATCATATTTTGTTCCAACCGGCTCCTGGAGTTTTTTAATGGGGAAAAAGTCTCTAGCTGGTGTGGGTCTTATGAGGTACTGGTCCTGCTCTTGAGGATGAGTATTTGGGTGGCTTGCGCCATATTTCCTTGCAATTTGCCCTCGAACTCCAAGAATAAAGAATGCACTTCCCTCCTGGTCTGCCAAGCTGAACAGTGCTAATACTGCAAAGTAGCTGAGCCATAGTAAGTCCTATGCACAAATTGCCAAATAAGCAAAAGAAATAAAAATTATAAAGAGCTGAATCGCTTTACACATTCTCACCGCTCTGCTACTATAAATAAAATATTAAATAGATATAGGAACCATTTATAAAACAAACAACACAATGAACCGGAAGTTGACCACACATTGCCATTAAGCTTGTACTTCTTCTTTCGCATAATCAGCCCGCAACTAATCAAAATTCATGCTGTTGTTTGTAGAGTCAATAAAATTTCATTACTGTATTTCAGCAGACATTGGGGAAGTCCAACCCTTTCCTAACCAATTTCAAACTTGCTCAAACTCATGTGCATTTTTATAGGGAGTGTAGAGAATATAATGCAACGATTATAAAAACTTCGTCACCTCATCATCGTCAAACATTTGCCGCTATAAACATGTCACAATAATGCCATAACTGAAGCCAACACAATTACCGCTGTTGTGGTACAGTACATATGACAAGGTATGTAATATGAGACTGCATTTTTTCCACCCTCGAAACGGCTCAAAAACATCAATACATACACTCACACATACATATCCTATAAAGCACTAGAATCGTTAACCGTAATTATAATTAAAATGTCTCATGCCATCCTTATTAGCCGCACAACTCCATTTTCATCGTGTGCACACCACCATTTTAAAATCATCTTTCAGAGGTGTAGTAGTTTGTGTGTTGTATAGCGGGGGTGGGTGGAAGAATGGGAAGGAAAAAGAGATGTAGTTGCTAAATGGTTTGGTTGGTTGGTGGTATAAATAAAAATACATCATAGAGACATAAAGTGGGGGTGTGAACATTTCACCGTCCCTCTCTCACCACCTCAATGTAACGACTGAGCCTTTAAACACCTAAATAAAGCTAACTATCTATCTATCTAGTACCTATCAACAATATATACGCAGTTCGTGACAGAATTTGGAATATTATTACATATAGTTATGCCGTTGATGGTGACGATGATGATGATGCATCCAAATCCAACGTCAGATGCGATGCACACACATACTGTCTGTTTGTCAATTTTAATTAGATACTTTCCGTATTTCAACACAAAATGCAGTACCCACCATATAAAAAAATTTGTACTGCGTATTGTCGCGCACCTTGAGAATGCTCTTGAAATTTTGATGAAAATATGTGAATAGAATCCTTTTTTACAGTATATTTTTAAGGTTCTGTATATAGTTTGTACAGTTACCATTTTAAAAAGTATTTGCATTATATTGCTTCTGTTTTGTGTGTGTAGGCATAATAAATGTAATATATGGTGTATTTATTTATACTTAAAAAACTTTGGTAAAAAATATGGATACCTTTTATTTTAATTTTTTAGCCACACAGATACGGTTAATATAACCAAAAATAATGCTGTGCATCGAAATGGTGTTGACAATGATGCTGTTGTACTTTTCAAAACATGAAGGTATTACAAGAACGTCCTTTACTGTAGGAACGCCACCATAATGAAAATTACATACATTATGAAAGTTAAGGGAAGGTGGTACTAATGTTGGTGTAGCAGTGGAGTTGAAGGAGACACATAGATAGAGAAGCGATAATAATAATGACGATCCTACCTAACTCATCCATATCAAGTGGCTAATTACATATGGATTTCAAGGAGGGGTCCTTATTCTCCTCCTTGTTCGCACAGTTTAGCAGCAGCAACAGCAGCAGCATCTTCAAGCTCGGCAAAAACAACAAAAGCGGCAGCAACATTCTCACCATCAAAAAAAGTACAAGAAGCCAACCATCACGGCAATAAACTTTGAAAATACCTTTTTTCATATAATATTTTTTTTTCTATTTTTTGCAATAATACATAATCAGTAGTAATAGTGGTGCTTATTACCAGATAAGGTTGACCATTTTACCAATTTTTATCTAAAAACTCATTGAACCAAACATTAAGAATCTACCTACCAAGATAATTAAAAGAGAGGGTTTCATAATTTAAAAACTTCATTACTAATTACGCTACAAAAAGCTCATCTGGTCTTATTATTGTCCACTTTGAAGCAAGTCAATGATATGAATCCTTTCTGGTATAATTTAGTGCACCGTTCCGTCATTGATGCAAAATATATCACCACCACCAAGCACCGTCGTCGCGTACATATTATCATTTTACATAAAAAAGTGATAACATAATATTATGTACTATTTGTTTTAGCAGTATCTTTCTTTGACGGTCACTTTGTCACACCTGCGCGCGTCAAAGTGCCAAACCTTTACGAAACGACTGACTATGAAACACATTTTATTCAAATTCTCTTTAACTTGAAAGAAGATTCTTTTGTGCTAAAAAGAAATTTGTTATATGTCGTGGTAAATGTAACATAACTAACACTTAAAAATGAGTACATTTTATTTTATTCATCTGGTAAATTTGACAAGACCGCCGCCACTCCTTGGGACTCCACCACCACCACCATCATGAAAAAGTAAATCAGTGCATAAAACATTTTGTTCCGACAAAAAATGAAACTGACAATGAAAACGATGAGATCAGTTGACGACAAAAATGATGAGATAATTCGTTTGCATAAATTAAATATTTTCGGAATGTAAATCCAATTAAACTAGACATACAATGTTTTTGCCTTGAACGTGCAATAATACTATATGGAAAAACAACGTCATTACATTCATCCAGCAGTCAAGCAGAATAAAGTTTTATCTTTCCTAGAAAAAATTTCTTTTGCACGCACTCTATTACGTAATAATAATTTCCAGCAAACTGTTATATATAATATAACTTTTTTATCTTATAACTTATCGCTATATTATTATTATTAAGTATTTTAATGCTTTTGGCGTGAGGCAAACCTTTTTTACGTACACAATGGCTTTTCATACAAAAGTTTTTATTATTATTATATGCCTTAAGAAAACAAGTCAGCTCAAAATGGCTCAAAAACACACATAGCAGAAGCGTCTTTCCTTTCTTTCATTTTTAACAATTTGATAATAAAAAACAAGCCTTTTGATATTGAAATGAGTCATGGTTCATTCATGATGGATGAGGGTATTGTTAATAGATTCTTTTCTTATTCATTCACAACTTATTTGCTGTTCATTTTGTTCTCATAATAGTAGTGTTTTTTTCTTCTTCTTCTATATGCTCTTGCACCAGCAGTTAGTTGATGGATACGATAGCGTATGCCGTGCAATACAGTGTAACATTTTTTTACACAGAAAAAAAATTGCTTTGCACATTCATGGAAAAAGTGCCGTCGCATCTATTGTATTGTACTTTAATATTTATTATGTAAGACAGGCAAAAATGGGCAAGGTAAGTAAATATATGTTGGAACTTTTTTTTTCTTGGGTACAACAACAGAGACTCTACAAAATGCAGCTGCCTGCATTGACCGACCGACACCACCACCACTATCATCGCATCATCATCATTCATCAGCATCATCATCATCATCATCATCATCATCATCTAGCAAGCCTAGTTGGAAATTAATGAATGAATGATGTGAACAACAACAACTTCTTTCTTGTATCGAGCTGCTCCTTCTTCATCCCCTTGAAATTAGATTTTTATGAATGAACAAGAAAAATAAAGTTTATACCCTGTCTACTGTAGTAGTGGTTTATAGAGTAAAACGTAAAATTTATTTCGGTATTTCTTTCTTTCATGCGATATTGGATACCTTTTTTACATCTGCAGTAAATGAAATTTTTAAGAATGAAAATTAAAAATACTAGTCTTGTGGTGGTGGTGGTGTTGCTGATCTGAGTGAGGTGGTGAATGAGTATCATTGAATATAACCAGCGGCGAAATTTTTGTGCACAAGTGTATTATTATATTATTAATGAGCATGATCGTAGTAAAATGCTAGACAGTTGAATGAATGGGCTCGCTCCTCTTGGAAAATAATGATATGCAAAGTTGTACTACCAGCAGAATGAATGACTGACCGCTGCTACTCAGATGCTATTATTAGCGTTGGATAGAATAACTATTAATGCTATATTACTTGATTAAAAAGTTCCAAAAAAAGAGTTTCCTTATTAGTTAAAATTTCCTTAAAAATCAGCGTGAATAAATAGGAATACACGAGAGAAATGGCACCATATAAGTGGAAAAAGTTTGCAAAGTGCCCAATTCCAAATAGTGGACTACTGAAAATCTATATATTTTAATATCCTCTATATTCTTAATTTCCAAAGAGTTTTAAAAATTTTGAAAAGTAATCTTCAGCGTCAGCAAAAAGCCATACAGCCGCACCTGGCTGAGATAACCCATATTATATTCTAATGAGCCACATCCAAAATTATCGAGGTAGGTATGCAATACCCCTGAAGAAGAAGAAGAAGAAGAGTGCTGATTATCATTATCATTATGGTACCATCACTTCATCATGTGCATACTAGATAATGTAATCAACAATGGTAATAATAACAATAATAATGATGTGATATATTCGTCGAATCATGGGCTTGGCTTCGTTAACGTACAAATATCGCCAGTGGGGCACATTACATTTTCTTTAGATACTCACTGCACAGAGCCGTACATCATGTCATAAGCCACTAAAATCTTCAATAATAATCATAATCACACCAATGCCACTATTAACCCCCAATGGTCATCTGTCGGAGAAAATTTGCTGCGTTTCAAAAAAAGACTTCCACCTAGAAATGTGTGTATTATTGACACTAAACAAAACTGTTTACTACTGCGCTCGGTGTGATGCGCAAGAGAGAAACTGTCACTATTTTTTCTTATTGCAATCCATTTTCCCTCGTATTCTATCTGTCTCCCGAATGACATCAACATCAAGAAAAAAAATTAATTCATGTCGGCTGATTATGAATGAGGTACAAGATACAAACGTTTACATTAAAGAGAATGAAAAATTACATTTTCTGAGCAGCAGCAGCGACAGCAGCAACTCAAGCAGCGTGCAACAATGTTGCAGGGTTAAAGTTGCATTTTTTTACTTTGTCACAAACGACATTCTACTTTTACTTGATATAAAAGTCCTATAACATAATAAACCTTCTCTTTATACGCATTATGTATCTGATATTATCCATTATGATGACTGATCATTACATCGAGAGGCTCATTTGCAAAAAATAATAATTTGCACAGCAGAAAGAAACTCGACTGCTGTGTCGTGCAAAAGTAGAAAGAATGCATGCAAAAGTACAATATCTTTTTTATGCATTATTTACACATCCACACTCGCTATATATTTTATTTACCTGTGCGCTACGACGATACACATAAATAACCGTCTCTCTCTCTCTCTCTCTCTCCTCTCTTTGGCTAAAAAACCTATCCCACTTATTTCTATTCATTTCATCATTATCACAGCTTTATACACGTAGGACACTTGGTGCATATTAAGAAAATTGCGTTTTTTCTCAACTTCTCATCTTATTTAAGGTGAGGTAAAAAAAAGTCCACCACCACGCAATAAGTTCATTTTTCTCAATGAAAACCTCGTCAACTACTTTAAAAATTAGCATAATAATGCGTACGTGTGTTTTTATTATAACAAGTAGTAGTAGGAGGAGAGGTAAGTAGATAAGTTCAATCAGTGTTACCGTATGTATATTATTATATGAACCCAGCGGCGATGATGGTATGGTAGTGGTAGTGGTGGTGGTGGTGGCATATGACATTATGGGAGAAGAAGGGATGACTCACCATCAGCGAAAACAAGTTGTTACTACATGAAAAGAAAAAACAATATATTACATATCTTTACGATATGCGCTTATATTTACGATAACCGACCAAAAAGTGGGAGACTCCTCAAAAATCACTTCATTCATAAAAATTTTCTCCTTACGTTGTTGTCGTGTTCTCTGTTCGTCTCTCATTTTTACTCTCTACTACTGTCATCACTTAAGCTGTGTCAGTGACGACGACGGGGGCTAACAATGATGAAAATTCAATATTCGAGGATCCACCCATTTTCCAGAGCAGAAAAAAAACACGTCTAATTTGGATATTATTATTATGCATACATAAAGATGATGATAAAATAGATTGAAGGGGTTGAAATCATCATCATCATCACCACCACCATGCAATTATTAGCTAGTATTACGACGAGATGATGTAAAAGTTGTAGGAGTACTATACTATCATTAAACAAAATGTTATTGACGGCTCTCTCTCCACGCAGAGGATTATTACTTTGATTAGTTCATCCTTAATGAATGAGTTGAAGAAGTAAGAGCAAGAATCGTATATTTCTAAAGTTGACCGAGGGCATGGCATGTGAAAATTACATTTTTTTCCCTTTCCACAAAATACAAACCCAAGAGTACCTTTGAATATGCAAAAGGAGCGGGCATGAATGAATGCATGGAAGAAACCAAATAAATCCTGTGCGATAATTTGCTTTCGGGAGCGAACCAATCATTTTGGTGATGATGATGATGGTGATGTGAGAGTGATGGTTTCATTCATTCGCAAAGAAAATTAAAACCACCCCCGCGTGTACCAAGGTTTTGGGAAAACGTATATATAATGATGGTAATAAAATGTAGGTAGTTTTGTTTTTTTAGCTATAAACTGGAAATATTATTTATTTATGAATGTAGTTGATTCAAAAGATAATTGATTTTTTGATGATCACATTATTTTACTCCCTGAAAAAAAAAACTTTTCTTCCTGCCGACAATCCAAAAAAACAAAACGGCAAAGGTTAAACTTATACGTATTACGTGAACATGAGCAAATTATAACAAAAAATATATACATATCTTTTATGATTTTGCGCGTGGCATTTTTATCGATGACGTAATAATACTAAATGTAACTTTATCTTGTTTACAACAGTAACAAGCATGAAACACTTTTTTTTCTTCTGACGGTGGTGGTAGTGTCAGGTAGCTAAAATGGCAATTTGCCAAAAGTGCAGCAAATAATATTATTATATGCGACAATAGCGCCATGTTGTCTCATACACTGCGGCATTAAATCGCATGCATGCCTTTCTTCTCAAATTTCACTTAAAAGTGAGAGAAAAAATACTTGTGTTTAGAAGATATTTATTCCTGTCGTAACACATTAATTCAAATTTTGACCTATTGATTAAACTTTCTTAATGCTTTTAATTTCATACATATAGCAGCTATTTGACATGTTAAGATTCGCAATAAAATAAGCCGCAAAAAAAGCCGTCTTGGCAGGGAAGCTGGTTGCAAACTTTCATTTGAATAAAATTTTGCAAAAATGCTTCCCTTCCAAACGTTCAGAAAAATAAATAAAAATTCAATTCTTCGACCAAGTCAATGTTACAATGATTGATATTCCAGGCCAAGTGAAATACCTAGTTGATAACTTTGATAAAGTTGATAATCCTCTGTGTTTTTCGTTGAACTACATTGGAGCTTATTGTTCATCGATGATTATCCTTATTATAACTAGTGAGCAAATCTGTCATATCATGTAGAATATATACTTTGGTACATAAGTACGTTATGAAAAAATAAGGTAGCTTAATGTGCATCGTATGAGCTGATGTTGATGATAATGCGAACAAACTACTTACTTTTTAACAACAGACAGCAGCAGCAGCGTTTGTTGTGCGCAGGTTGTATGGCTACAAGTCTATGACATAAACTGGCGAAAAAAACGAAGGTGGTGGTCATTGTAGTACAACGTAATGGTGGTTTTTGTTGACGGCGTTGGTGGTGGTGGAGGATGATGATGATATATTTGATGGTTGGCTATAGAGTGGTGCATTTGCCCGTAACTTTTTAATAAAAGAGATGAGCTCATGTTTCTCTTCAGGTTGCTGTTGGGACATGAATGCATAAAATGTCTCTCGCCTTTATCCATCTTCAAGAAAACTCACACACATAGCGTTTGACTTGACATGTGTGTGCGTACACAGTACTCAATACTTGTACTTGGAGACCTTTTTTAAAAAAATATATGCTTGTACTTGTTATATATTAATCTATTATTTGAAAAATATGTAAAAACTGTATTTTATATATCAGTTAAGACGTTACAGGAATTTGTAAAATAAAGTGTTAAATAAAGGGTAGTGTTTCATTCCCAGTTTGTAGCATTGAAAATAAATGGACAGAATGTTAGGATGATAATATAATTAGTTTGGCTTTCTTTACATTATTTTATTTAATCTTTTACATATTATTTCATTATAGTAGTAAATGCAAAACATTTTCAAACGAGTATAAATGTTTCAGTTAAATGAGGTGAAACTATAAATTTTCTTAATTGCAGATCGATTTGATCATGTTTTGCTTCCGGAAATTCCTACAGGATATTTAAAGACAAAAACATGAGCGAGTAAATCTTTATCATCATTATTATTATTATTAAAGTAAAAGATAAAATTCTGTCGTCATCTTTAAAGTTTATTTATTAGCCAATTTAGGAAATGACGTCATATGAGAAAAAGTAACTATACTTGAATTGGATTCGGTTCGTTCAATCAATCCTTCAGTCAGACTATATGTATGTACATATTTACAATGCAGAAAGACGACAAGTACTCTATACTACTTTAAATTTTCATGTATATAATAATGTGTTTAACATAGCTCATTTGTGAGAAAAGAATTTTAAAATCATTCAGACATCATGTCATTTATTTCATTTCAATGAAAAATCTGGCAACACAGCATAAAGTGATGATCTCATACCTGAGCTTATTATCATATTTGAAACCACATCGTCGTTACAAGTTATAAAAATGAAGGAAAAAAATTGTAGCACAATTTTCCATTATTTGCTGCTAATGCTCCTGCCCCTTGGACTCACGTGTAATTTGATATAATAAATGTGAAGAAATCAGGTACTATAAAAGAGCGTTCCAATGGAAGTAAGAATAAATATATCAAGAAAAAGCGGTTTACGCACTCATCTGCCAGCATCAACAAAGTAATAGGATATTTAACAAAACAAACATTTTGGCAGTATAATAGTGCATGTATAAAATATATAACAGCAACGCAAAAATAGCATGATCTAACTTAAATGTAATGTATGCGTTTTCGTACATCTACATCTCTCTCTACACACACACACACAACAATAATATCTGGTCTGATCATCTAATCAATCTCAAAAGACGTAAAGCGACAAGATTTATGTATTTAAAGAGCAATAAAAACACAGTGACTCTAGTATCTAATTTATTTAAGGTTCGGCCCAAATAATTCGTGACGAAATTCATTTCTATTCATTGCTCTTTTATCGGCTGATTGTTATTTGTCTGTAGTATCATTCATTATTAGACTAGAATTTTAACACCATAATAGTAAATATATATTATAATTTTGTGCGTGTGAAGAATATTTTTTTCGTTTTTTTAAACGGATAAACAACTACTTACTGCAAAAGTGTTGAAAAGATGCTACTGGTTAATTTAAAAAGATTTATCTTTAATGATCCTAATATAAGACGACTAAAGATTCACCAGAATTTGAACGATCTCAGATCCCAAATTTAAATAAATTAAATATTAAGTATTATTATTCATCATGTCATTTCCAACAACACTTTAGCATCAAACAAAACAAAAACACAGGCAATATGTGTCTGGAAATTCCCTTTGCGTGGAAATTAAAATTATTCACACTTCTGAGAAGAAAGAATGTCAGCAAATATTGGTACATTAAAATGTGTTTGACAATTGACAATTCAGCCGGAAATACCTGGTCTTCTATATTTACTCGTAAACTTTCTCCACTGGTTAAAAAATAAAATTGACGATGCATACAGTAACGAACAAAATGAGATAATGATGATAATGAAGTGTACTAAAAGAACTGAGTTATTAATTTTAAAAATAAAATAAGTTTCTTATTGCACATTTCCATTTTTGTTGGATACTTTATCTCCTCTTCTGATATTATATTTTATGTCCCTTACATAAAAATTAAGGTAGGTAAGTGTTCACATACTAAAGTTATTACTTTTTTTAGCCAAGCTAAAATAAAAGTTTTTATAAAATGAAATGAAACACGCATTGAGTAAAAAGGATTGGTTACTTTTGATTGCTGAAATGTCGGTGATCATCCCATGTACTTTGATAGTGTGCTCCTGACAATTTATTACCTTATTAACTAACACGGCGGTATGGGTGGCTTACACGAATCACAAATGTTTATTGTTGATTGTCAGTTTTTACACGCCAGTTTTAACACATGAATTTCATGTCAATCTTTCTTGATTCGAACAAGAAGATATTCACTTACTGTTGTGGGATGCTTGCCATTTATCTGGCATGATGATGGTGATGATGATGTAGGCTTCATTTCATTCACTACTCTTCCCCATGATCGCTGAGAAAAAACAGAAATTATGACCTTATGCAAAAATGTATCGATGGGCGAAAAGACAAACAACTTTTGTATGTATTATTCACACAATATGCAAATCAATGACTTCAGTTCAGAGGATGATCTGGATGATGAGATAATTATGTGTAGGGCAATGCTCACAAAAAGGAATTGGTTGCTTTTCAATTATTATTAGTTCATGCTTCTTTTTTTCATTTTTACCTGGTCACGTTGTATACCCAACTATGATATTTAGAAGCCATTCTACATCCTGTTTCTCATTAAATAATATAAAATAAGTTTTTTTTCCACCTAGAAGAATTATTGCTATTTCTGGTTGAAAGGGATACCATCTTTTAGCATGTACCACAAAAATAGTATATTTCAAGATGTTACATGTACAAATGTATACTTAACTATAGTACTAACAATCGATACACGATGGAATTTTATAGTATCTCTTACTATGATGTTTTTGTTAAGAAATAGTGAATTTAATTTCAATTATCAATGCCTTCAAAGTCATAAGACAAGTTATCTGGATTCAAGAAATATGAAAAATGAAATGAGTACTTAGGTATATAATTGAGATTAAGACATAAATAATCACAAAAAGAAATTTTAATAACAAGAGTTATCGGAAATGCTCAAAAAATTAAATTCCCGACAATATACAAAATTCAAAATTATTGATGGTGTTGACGTACATACGAGATGGTTACCACTACGTTGTGTATTTACATTTTCAGTTCCGTCAATATTATTTATCATCATCATTAGATACGAAAGAGAGAGAGAGATCTATGAAAAAGACAATTGGTTGTGATTGCTTTCTTGCTTACTTTTCTCTATATATATGCCAGTTTGATTTATTGTTTTTCTTATGAATTTAATCCATTGAAGAAAAGTAGCCATATACTACGTATAGGTATATATACTCACAATAATATAGCATTTTGTGTTTTGAGACAAGTACTATTGTCCG
>JAHZMT010003764.1:0-22543 GCA_027743785.1 Sinhomidia bicolor
TTCTAACGTTTCTATTCCCTCGTAAATGCATCAAGAAGTACTATGTTGCCTATTTGTAAAAAAATGTAATATATGAACCGCTAAAAAAATATGCAGGACTACCTCAAAAGAAAAAGAAGTTGTCAGCTTAAATAGGATTTACAACATTACATTCTATCTAACGCCACCATGCATCCTTTTTTTTCTTTCCCAACGACAACGACACGATGGTGGTGGCGAGGCGATAGTAGTGTGGTGATGATGATCCATGTTAGCCAGTTTATTAAATTAACCTTGTGCTTTTCTTGCTTGACTGCTTCCCTGTAGTCTTTTCCACTTCTCCTTTTTACACTTTCCTCCCTTTCCAGCAGAGTGGTATCCAAAGTTTTTATTATTGTATGCATTCACAAGTTACACCAGGCCTACTATATACTACTACTACTCCTCAAGTCAAATCAAAATGAAAAAGAGTCTCTCGACAAACTTGAAGCCTGCAGTTCCCAAGAAAGATATATCTAAACTGAATGGTTTTCTATAGAAATCTCACCATCATCATCCCTAAGCTGTAGTATTTTTAGATATAAAATTTTATGAAAAGCTTTCCTTGTCCATGTTGTTGCTGATGAATGCTTGTCGTCGTCATCATCATTTCATGTTTATATGGATGCTGTTACACGAAACGCAAGAAGCTTGTTGTGTTCTCGTTGTTGCTGCTGTTGTTGTTGTTAAAATAAAATGATCAAATGATAATATTTATTGCATCTATATTGCCACTCAACACTATTCGCTCAAGTCGCTCTCTGACTCAGCCTTCCTCGCCTGCCAACCACACAGCTACCACTGCCACCACCACCACAAAATTCTCAAATCTCTTATATGAAATAAGAGCCTTTTTTATGGCCCAACGAAGTGAAAATGTGTTATGGTAGGTTGAAAATTGAGAAGAGCTGCTGCAGCAGAGCTTTTACTGTTTCCTCACATTTCTCTTGTCACTGTCACTATATATAACCGTACTACTGTGGTTTTTGTTAAGGTGGAATATGGCAGTCACTATTATGATGATGATATTGTGAAGTGAACACGATTTTTCAATTTAGAGAGTCTTTTCGCAATCCCGTATTATGATCATAATTTTATGGTGATGCTGTTGATGATGGCAAATGCCTGTGCTTCTCCATCTCCGATCCTGACATAATAAAAAAAGACGTGTAGCAGCATCTCCAGCAAAATCACAGCGCATATAACAATAATAGTGATGATGGTGTGATAATATTCATGTCGATGGTTTTATACATTTTTATGAGCATATACTCAATTGAATAACTCTCATTTTACCCCTTACCAGGATGTTGTGATTATGCTAAGTTAATGGCAGCAAATTTCAGTTGAGTTAGGCTGCTTTCTCAGAGAAAGCAGCCTATAAGGATTCCGGAAGAAGGTCTAGAAAGTTGGCGAGAAGACAAGTAAACTTATTTATGACGGACAAGTTTGAAATTTTATGGTGACAATGATGAAACAAATAACGTTGCTTGTACCGCGTCATAACTAAATGGATATAAGAGCAGGGAAATCTATTAATCAATCTTAATGTATTTATGGAATGTTACTTTTCCATTAAAAATGTAGCAAAAATGGAAAAGTTGGATAAATTTGATAGTATACATGCATTATATCAGCAATAAATTGGTATAGTTGTTGTAAAAGAGGATGTGAAAATGATGGGAAAGAGAGATGCCATGTGACAGTACAAAGCTATTTTTATTAACGTCACTGTCATTCAATGTAAACAAAGTAGATTGGATAATATTGGATTACACGAGAAGTATATTTACAATATTTACACAATGCAAGTGCCTAAAGTACTAACTGACATTTTGAATGGGATTGTAGTACGCTGTTGCAGTGTTTTTTTTTGGTCATGTGAATAGCTTTTTTTCTATCTGTTTGTCAGTTTGTTGTAGTAAAAAAAACGACGAAACAAAAGCAACAAACCATTTTAATAGAACAACAAACAAGAAATACTTAAACGCATAACCCCAAAATGCGACAGTTTCTATTCATTTCATTTGCTCTAAATACATCCATCTTATCTAGTCTTCTCTTTCTCTTTGTATGTCTCTCAGCGAAAAGATAAATCAACTGTGTCGACTGTCTCAGGCCTGACATCTAATTATTCAAAAATACTAAAAAACTTTCGCTAGTCTGCTTAAAACTGAATTTGAATACAAACGATAAAAGCTGTTCACAACAAATCAGAGTGATACGATGAAGAGAATTTTTTTCAATGCCATATTCAATATTCATCATTATTATCATCACAGAGTGCCACAACCACTATACAAGTACCAGGCCACACACGAAGCTTTTGACAAAATGCTTCTTTCTATCTCAGTCAATTTGAATTTCAAACTGGAGGAAAATGGAAACCTCAGCAATATATAACCAGTCTCACAACCACTAGACAGATTTCGAGTGAGAGGTGTGCAGTATCTCTGTCTGTGTGTGTGTTTGTAAAACATTATATATGCATGCCAATGTCACAGTAATACCACCATTTGACGCTGATTAATAGCGACATAAAAAAGTAAGACCCGCTATATGTCAAAATAATTTTAACCATTCATCCAAACCTCTTCTTCTCTCTTCTTCGGTTGGTTTCTCATCTCTCTATCCAGAAGATAGTATTGGTTAAGATGAAAGTAGGGAAGCCACAGTCGTCAAACGAATAAAAAGCTTCTTTAGGTATTTATTATAAAAGCTTGTGGTCTGGGAAAGTAGCAGTGACAGCAATGCCAGTAGTGAACAGAAAGCAGGTAAGGTAGTAAACCCGAGCTAAGAGACCTTGATCACAGCCATCATCCTCGAAATACCATGCAAACTTCTTCAACTTAAAAGCTCCACTTTATAATACTGCCACAGCCACTAAAGCCATGCAAATACCACCAAGAATGTCTTTCTGTATGCTTTACGTTCGCAATAAATAATTTAATACCGAGTTCTTCTCTGCAAACCTGATAACATCTCCATTCGACATGAATGAAAAAGACAGGAAATATGAATGAGAAGGCAATAGATGCAGACAACAGCACAATTGTCGTGGTAAGACAGTAGTGCGCATTGCAATGTCGGCTGAGAAAAGAGAGATAATGAACAACAACAACAACTTCTACAGCAGCAGAAGCAGCTAGCTAAATAATGGGCCACCGCGTTGACGTCTTATGTCTGTGCTCGCTCTCATATACACACACAAGCTGTTCCGTAATAAACTTTACTCGCACTTTTCCTTCTTGTTTATATATAGCAATAAAAAATATAGGTTCAGACAAAGTGAAAGACAAAGATGCCGCCCGATAACAATGTGTACTGTGTATTGCACAAACACTCGCCAACTAAAACAGTTTGCTATCTGTCAAAAAAAGAGAGAACTGACTGCCTTCACCATCACCCAATAATCATGTTGTAGCTCTGAAGAAATGAGGCAGTTATTTGAGCTTTCTTTCTTTTTTTCTCTTTCGAGGAGAAATTGAGTGCTTCCACTTTTCTAAACAAATTACCACATCAATTCAGTGGAAAAAGTTGTCTCAAAACCAACTCAATTACTTTCTCTCCTTTTTTCCCTTCCGAGCACTTGTGTATATTCTGCTGTACTTCTCGTATAGCATTATACTACTGTCTGTCTGCTTCTTCCAAGAAATAAGAGCAGAGATACATTTTCCAAGAAAAAAAAAACTTCTCCCGCTTCCAAGTTAAAGAAAATATTATTGAGTAAAACGTAGTCAAGCATATTATATGTGTATTTTCGATCGTCAGTTGGATTATTGCTGAACGTCCTTCCTTGTCAATTTTAATAGTCATTTGCATAATATTCATTTATTTGCCTTGTCCGACTTAAATTACTCTATATGTGCATATTCATTTGAAAATGAATGGCAGTAGTAGAAAAAGTTCGTACCGCCATAACCACAACACAAATCGAAACAAGAAGTAGACAGAAATAGTAAAGGCAAGGAGAAATTGAAGGAAACGGGTCGCTTTTCGAATAGCTTTCTTCAACCTCCTTCTCCCCGCCTTTACTTACATTTAACCGACACTTTTCTTTGCAAATGGTAAATCAATAAGGAAAAGAAGGATAAAGAATCTTGTGCTTGTTTATGGTGCTTTATATACAAGAAAAACGAGTAATCAATCAAATCTATTCGTACTTGTTAAGCAGCATCAACAACAACAACATATAAACTGTACTGTAAATTACCGAAACATGAAAGGGGCGATAAACTCGAGAGAGCTAAAATATCAGCTTGCGAGACACTTTGTCCTGTTTACTTGGCTATAAATACATATTACAGGAAAAGTTTAGCAATATATGCGTCAATGCTTAAATAAACGGAAAACAAATTTTCCTTCAAAAATAGAAAACTAACGAAAGCAAGTAGTATTTTTGGAAGTAAGAGCAAAGCTATTTGGATGTTTAGGAATTGCCCTTGCAGTGGTTGGAGTAGCATGTGAGAATGCCTAAGTAAATAAACATCAAAACGATGTTTTTGCCGAGCGAGGCACTCTTAACTCCAAGTACACGTTTTGTCTATGCACAAAATGTGTATTTAATGGATTGTAAAACAATGTGATATGACATGCAGAAAAAAATCTCATTCCGGTTGAATATCCTGTATTTTGTATTATACAAATTTATATGTACTACCATGTACGTGTATAAGTAGCTATAAAAAAACTAGTTAGACTTTTACGTACCAAACCGACCAACACAACATGCAAATGTAGCAAATACACTAACACCATGCTGTTTTACTACATAAAACGCAAAAACAAAGGCACCGACATTGTTTAGATAATCGTTCTACTACAGGGTTTTAAGGGCTTGTTTTATCCTTAAATATAGCACACTCGTTTCGTAAATATTAGTGCATGTTAACTGAACGGTTTAATTTGCCGAAATTGAAAAGTTTGTATATGTATTCAATGCAGAAAATAGATATAAATAAATAAATAAAAAATAAAACTGACTAACATTAAGTTTGCAAGTAGGTAATTCATTTTCCAATATGTCAAAATATTAAAAAAGAGTTCACCAAGATGGTTTCCAGAATATCAATCATAATTTTACTACTTGAACTTTTTCATATTTCCTTCCACCCATACCTATGTAAAAAGAGAGACGGTCATACATATTTACTAGTATTATAAAATCTTCATGAAATAAATAAGATGATGATCAACTAATCAATATTGAAAGGTATATTTGAATTATAGACAGTATGGACAAGAGGTAATAAATAATACATATATTCTGCTCTGCCTTGAGCAACTGCTCGAATGTATAAGAAAACAAGAGCAAACAGCGCTCAAGAGTCCCCACAGAGGTTTCCAGTCTTCCAAGCGTGTACTTTACACCAGAAAAATAGCATCTCATCCATTCGTCATCGTCTGAAATTCTCCATTTCATAACACTTCACTGCCAAATTGACAGTATAGAAAATAAAGTACCTAAACTGATGTTACGAAACAACAACAATAACGGTGTGTTTCGTGTGGAAGGAGCTTGCCTGATCCCACAAACACCCAAGAAAGAAATCGCTCGCTTGAATGTACATATTGCTGCTTGCAATCCTACAAGATTTCACTGGTGAGCATTGCAAAAAAATGTTCTAAACAAAACAGGAAACCAACCGTGGTAGTTGTTACCTCACATCACATTCCCTTCAGTTTTTTTCTCCAGTTTGCATCACCATCTCGCTCGCAAAACATTTCTATTTACTTTACTCGAGGGCGAAAGCGAGAGAGAGAGAAAAAAAAGAAAGAAAAAAAGAAGAGAAAACAAAGTCTTTTCCTTTCACTCTGCTTGTTCCTCGCTTTCAAATAAATAGAAATAAATACGTAACAAGAGGATATACCTATATATATGGTGATATGAGCCGCAGTAAATTATGTAAGTGTTTTAGAAAAAAAAATTGTACGTATGTTCAGTCATCCTTTGTCTTTTGCCTGTGCTCCATTTTACTTCAAAAGATGAAATGAGATGAAGAAGAAGAAGGAGACGATAGCAAGTAGAGCACGATGAGGAGATGAGAGGAGAAGGATGAGAGAAAAAGAAAACCTTTCAGTTCACCAGGCAGGCAAGAAGAGACTTTTCTCATCTGTGTGCTCCCTTCTTCTCCACTTGCTGGCCTATGTGTGTACTTTATATTATTATTGTACAACAAAACTACTTACTTTTTCCTAAGCTGATTTACGTTTCCTAAACATTTTCCCATTTCATTTTATCATCACGACAAATAAATACACACATACCATATTGTACATTAATACATATATCGTGTGATGACTACTACTACTAGAGCTTCTTCTTCTATTGCTTTTATTACCACTGTTATTGTTAAAAGGTACGATTAGATATGCATAAATACTGGTAAATAGAAAAGAAGATCCGCACACACACACAACAACAACAACAACTCTGCTTTCTCCGAACAAGTTCTTATATACAAAAGACATCAACAACAATATGTTTTATTTGCTGACAATGATGGAACACAAGAATACGGAGAAAACAGTAAATAAAATGAATAGAAAGTTATGTTTGTTTGTTTGCCTGTCTGTGTGTTTTATATTATACTTTGCTCTTGCGTCTTCTCTATATACTCTATTTATTTTACATGATTATATTTTTTTCGTCTCCTGTTTACATATGCATTTTAAATGTGTTTTTGCGTGCTCTTGGTAGTTGTTCTGCGTTCCTCCCGTTCTTACTATTTGCGTTTCTCTCTTTCTATTTCTACTACTGCTACTTCTTCTTCCACCACCACCATCATATCGTCGTCCCTTCATACAGCTCTACAAGCAGTAGTAACAACAACAAAAGCGGAACCGGCGTGGCACAAGGGATTTTCCTGAATTATGTATTGTTAGTGTTTGTGAAAACAAAACTTTTCACGAACAAGTGAAGTAAGTAGATAAAATACTACCACCATAAGACGAGCAGTATAAGAGATGAGAAGAGAAGCAAGTAAAATATAAGAATGGAGAAAATGGCAACAACAACGACACAACAGCTTATACACACACACTAAAACTGATCCACCGTATTTTCAACAAAATAGTAAAAACTCTTAAACTAATATATTTATACAAACAGTTGTTTATAAACATATTGATACAAGTAGTAGTAGAATAGTCCTTGGCGAGTCTGAGTCGTGTGAGATGTGATGCAAAAATAAGATGATGTTTTAGTGGATAGCCGGAGAAAAAAAAGAATTCGTACTGCTGCCGCTGCTCAGAGCTGGGCCGAAAATGATGCAAAAATAAGATGATGTTTTAGTGGATAGCCGGAGAAAAAAAAAAGAATTCGTACTGCTGCCGCTGCTCAGAGCTGGGCCGAAAGCACCAAAAAAAATTTTTATTATAATCTTTTTTCTCCTATTTTCTTTTCTAATGCAACTTTACTCTCTCTCTCTCTTCTACACACACAGCACACACTACTTTTTCTCGCGTGTCTCTGAAGACATAGAATGGAATAAGATTCCATTGTTGTAATTCCAGGTCCAGCAGTAGCAGTAACAGCAGCCGTGCCACCGTGACATGAATTTACAATTTGCATATTTATTCGCTAGTTGAAATCGTTGGAATAATAATATCGTAGACAAGAGATAAATATTTAAAATGAAAAGAGAAAAAAATATGGAGCACTTACTACTACTTCTGCTCCTACTATTACCACCACTGTTCAAAATCCCAATGCTGCTGAAAACACAACTTTTACTACTGCTACTACCCCTACTCTATAGTACTGGACTGTGTACATAAATAAAACTAACAAACGTGCGCAATACAACGGTCACAGATATTTAACTGAATCCATTCAGGCAAGCTGCCTCTTTAATTCATATTTCACAGCCGTGACTCTCTCGGCTTCTGTTAATTTTCTTTGTTGATACAACTAATTTCATATTATCAAGCTCTCTCTCTCTCCAAAGTCTCAACAGCGAAAATGTATCTGCTCCCAGCAGTTATATATATTTTCATGTACTCCTCTTGTTTTTTTAGTGGGATGCACATGAAAAAACACTGAAGCATGTATGCATACATGTAAAAGTTGTACTTACTACTACTACTGTACTCATGTTTTTGAAATAGTAAACAGCACCATTCTGGTAAAGTGTAATAATACTTGCATTATTCACATTCATGTTCATTTCATGCAAAAAAAAACTTTACTACCACTCATTCCTTCAGTCAGAAGGAGAGACAAGAAAGAAAGAAGAAGAGTGACATAAAAATGTGTGATAGCAATCGTCATGCCAGAGCGTCATGGTCATCAGTAGTAACAGCACAAAAATCAGAATACTAACAGAATCATGGAGAAACATGTACATGTATAAATAAATAAAAAAAATGGCAAGGCAATATATAATAATAAAACACACATGGAGTAGTAGAAAGACACATAGGAAACATCAAAAGCCTTTTTTCTGCTCTCTGAGAGAACTTTTTTTTACAGACATGCTAACATTAGGTAACCTTTGATGAGTTCTGATTTTGCAAAATAAAATGGCAGGCTTTTTATACTCCTGTTGTTTGCTATCACCACCACTCCTACTACTACAACGCAAAAATGGACTAATGATGTCTACAAGCTATTTTACGCGTTTGTTGTTGCTGCTTGTGTATTATACTGTGTTGCTGCTACTCTACCTATTTTTGGGGGTTCCAGCGAAAGAATGCAAAATTCAATGAAATTTTCTACCTAGTTCTGTCACACAAACTATGATGATGGCGACGAGCGACAATATATCTTAACAAAATGTCAAGTTATTAGTTGATGTGTACTTTTGCATAATTTAGTGTGTATATCCAAAAACAGCAGAGTTGCCAGTCAGCAGGAATATAGTAAACCACTAAACTACATACTCTCATCATCAGCAACTGTTCAGTCATATTACAGTCACTTGGGTTATATATGAAAGTAGTCGAGAATGAAGTAGCGTTAGCGTTTAATGTAAACAGTGTCGGGATGAAATGTTAGGTTGATGATGCAATAACTTATAACACATGCCATATTGTTGATGATGATGATGACGACGACGACCACGAACATTTTGCTAATTACTGTTCATCAAAATGCAGCAGTCCAAGCCAAGCGCAAACTTTTGCATGGTCGTTAATACATTTTCGCATGCAGATTGACACAACTGTAGCGTGTTGATTTTTTTAAAAAATGGAGAGCAATTCAAAACGTCAGAGAAAATCAGAATTAAGTGTGCAGTTAAAGAGGGGTTGGTAATAAATGACTAATTTCTGCATGGGCAATTGTACCACATGGATAAGTTTAAGTGCGTGACTGTCGATCAGTTCAAATAATTGTCCTTGCCTGTTTGCAGTGTTTTCATTTTTGTATTAATGACCTCGAGATGACTATTCAAACCAAAACACCAGAATTATGCATAGTACGTTATATTACGTAATAGTATTACAATAATTGCTGGAAGTTGCATATAAATATGGATAAATGTGAATATTATCGATGGAAAAGAATGTTCCATGCAAAAGCAATCATTTCTTTTCGATTGTAGAAAGCAAGTTTGTTGGAAAATTATTACAATTTTTTCTTGTTATTTTTTTTCTTTGATTCTATTAAGGAGTCATCAACAAACTATACAATGTAATTAAGAGAGAAATAAGCAAAGTCAAATTAAACAAAAGACTATTATCATTCAACCATCCGTCAATCAAAATCCAACATGTTCTCACACAGCCAGGCAACTAATCACAAGTAATTCCCTTGAAGGCAAAAAATGTTGAAGCATCTGCCTCTCTTGCGTTATTACATTACAACTTTGTAATTATTATACAACACGTATGTTAGACCACTGATTTTTAATGGGAATGATAAGATGGTTAACTGAACAAACTGTAAAGTCACGATATGAGCGGATGTAGGTATTTATGGAGAAATTGGAAAGGATAAGAAATATATTTTCGCCTATAAGTTCATTCAAAGATTTTTTTAAGAGCAAGGTCACCATGAAAAATGAAAAGTAAAGCTCTGGCCATTTAAAAGTCAATAGTAAGTATGCATATTATACAGCGCAATGAATTAATACATATTAACATTGAAGCTTCTCTTAAAAAATTAACGTCACCATTGCTTTAAAGTGATAAAATTTAACGATAATGAAGAGCACGTAGGTTTATGTCGTTCTTAAGTGTACAAAAGTGACAGGAAATACATACGTAATCATATCAGGCTAAAAATGCATCCGTAGGTAGTTTTTGTAGAAAGGTGCAAGATCAATTTGTTGCTATCTTTGTAACTGTAAAAGCTCTACAAAGCGTCTTCAACCTCTTCGGCATAATCATAAAGACCTTTCCTCCGTTCATTCATCATCATCATCATCATTGCATGAATGCATGCATGCCAAGGACTTTTATTCAAAGATATTACATAAAATTTATTATCTTCTTCTGATGAAGTTAATCAATCAATTCCTTGCCAAATTCATGTACTTTTACAAAAAATATAACTACATAAGGCAATGGGATTTCATTTAGGTATTTGAAATCAAATAATGATGACAAGTGGTAAAATAATACGGGATTTGTAATTTTACACGGCAATAATGGTAATGGGAAACAAGTCAGGATTTTCATTAAAACTTGATTACTCTGAAACTTCAAGCTGTGTAGAATGATTCTGGCTAGATCATTTTACACTCTTCAAGTCCAGTTAAATAAGGTGCTTTAGTAAATTATACTTGCAGTAAACTTTAGCACCATCATCATCAGTATAGGCTATTAATCACAAGGAAGAAAAGTACCATCTGCATTTATATCACGACCACTAGATACTATAAAAGCTATAAATGGCATTTATTAAAAAAACGTTGTTCATTGATTGGTGAAATGGAAATGATTTTAATGATGATGATGACGATGATAATGTGTTTCTTTGGTTTGATTATGATAATGAAAGGATCGAAAAATATCGCATTTTAAATGCACAAAAGTGCAAATGCAGCAGATTCATTGCTTCATTTCACATTCGCTCTCTTATCAATACACAGCTGCTCTTTTTTTATTACAAGTGGAAACTGCATCTCTTGACAAAGTTGCTTCAAATGTCAGATTAAAAAATTATCAAAAGAGGAGAGAGGTCAGAACACGACAGGGCTCTTGTCCTGCTGATTACTATATTCTTTTATTACTCTACATGCAGGACACAGATCATTCAAAATAATTTATTTTCTAAAAATACAGCAAACTTCTTGGTACAATGCATCAGTTTATAAATCTTTTTGCTGATGCGTTGTAACCTTTTTTATGTAATGAAAAACACGACACGACGAGTGAATGAGAATTAATGGTTTTAATGGTGAACATGGCTGCTTGTGTTGTTCTGTTTTTTTCTTCTTCAAATGATGGGTACATTTTGTTGCAAAAAATGTTGAATAATAAAAATATGTGATCACTGCTTGTAGTAACGCATCATCTTAAAAGAGAAGGTATCATCATCAGCACGACAAGTAAAGCGTAATAATAATAGTATTATTATTTTGGCTTTGACTTGTCAAATCGTCTTGAATACCGTAGTCCTTTTCAGCGTGCCAATTCGAATGGATAAAGGTACCAAATAAAGATGGGTCACTACATATTTTGTTCAATCTTTTCCGTCATATTTATGTATTCACATAATAAAAAAATGCGACTTGATCGTAATCATCATGAATCTCTCTCTCTCTCTTTTCTTTTCATATTCTTTTCCTCTTTTGAAAAGCATTATTACCATAATGTTGGAGTAATCAGAGGAAATAATGATGACCACGAAAAAAATGTATATCGTTGATCACCTTAATAAATAGGAAAAGCAAAGTTCACATCGCATCATTACATGATATCATGTCATCATCATCTGGGGATTGAGATGCAGTTTTTTTATTATTATATAGATTATGGCTCGTCTTCTTCTTCTTACTACACATGTCTATAAGCCACACCACAAAGTGCATCCTTCATTTATATTTATTTCCATCCATCCAACCATGATGATTATGTTATAAAGTGTTTGTTGATGACGAGACGTGTAGCTCTTTCCCGTCACTAGTTGCACATCAAATCACATTTCAGTTCAGTAGTAAAGTTGAAAGTTTAGGAGTGAAGATGGCAAATGGCAATACGGAGGTCATTCACACACGTCAGCACAAAAGGGGAATTGCATGGATCGCTTCAGCAACAGCAGCAGAAAAGTAGATATTTTATGTATGTGGATAAAAAAATAAAGAGGGAACGAGTAGCAGGAGCAGCAGTTGTTCTTCTTACAGAAGAAGAAGGATAATCATAATCATCAAATCGAACAAGAGGATGTTACAAAGAACACAAAAAAATATTGTGATTTTTATGTACGCACTAAACAACCAAAACGTAACGATCATCTGCATCACATCACCGGGAGCAAGAAAAAATACATGTACGAAGAAGATGAGGTAGATGGATGTGAGGAAAATGCGGATGCTCTGATGAAGATTTTGGTATGTTGTAACAATGCCACATGCATTGCAATTTTATGACTACTGTGATCTTTAATCTTGTGCAAAATTACAAACAAGTCAAATGCAAAACGTAAAGCAGAAGTTGTTTCGTCTTCTTCTTCATCATCAAAAAATTATCTAGTCAGTAGAACGATGATGAGAGAAGCGACAAAGTAGTAGGAAGAGGAAAATGCAAAATGTCTAAACAAAGTTATCTTCTTCTCTTCTTCATGAGGATTTGTAGACTATTTATGACGGACAAACAGAAATAAAAGTATGGGTGTAAAATTAATGGACGCAGGATGCAGCAGCTTGATCACAATGATTATGCTAACTGATGCTAAGCAAATGCCCTTTTACTTTTTATCTTTTATAAATAATGGCTCAAATAACAACAACAACAACAACCACTTTTTGGCCGCAACAACTGAAATGGTAGTTAGTCTAGTCGGCAGAAAAAAATTAATTTACTGGCAACTCCAGTCTCTATCTATCGTCATTTCATCTCCTAAAAGCCAAAGAGTCAGTTACCTAATTAAAATACAATGCATTGCAAATCAGTTTTAATGTGTTGGGTTGTGTAGCAAAAATGAAATGGTCGAACGAATCATATATTTTGCTAATTAGTTTGACCTTCGCCTTGTGATGGTGTAGATGTGATGCAAAGAATATACATTCTGATACATTATGTTTATAATAACTACTTATGTGTATTGGTATCATTATTATTATTATTACTATTTCAGTTTTCTTTTAATTGGCATTCATAAATATTAATAAATATTTGTTACGTTATACGTACAAGCTACCAAAAACAGACACATAAAAAGCATTTAACTGCTCTCCTTCAACATATGTACATAACAAGATTACACAGACAGAAAATGCTGATATTTGAGGTGAAGCTTTTTGGTAACCTAACAAGTTAGTTGAATTTCCATTTTCATCTCAATATGTAGTAGTGGTGGTATTACAAAATGTTGATGCTAATAATATTATTATTAATAATAATATATTGTTTCAAATAAATGCAGACCTACTTGGTTTTTTGATAAGCTGATGGCCATCACAATCAAACATTTGAATGACACATATTACATGTGACTTTTGTGGTTGATTGTTGTTGTGTGGGCGCCTCTTTCCGATGATAGTGATGATGTTGAAAAAAATTCTATTATTATTATTATTATACTTCCTAGGAAAATCTCTTTGCATTACTATCAAAATATGTATAACTGTTACTTTTGTTCATGGGGATGATGAGTTAAGTGCTCATTGTTATTATTCTTTCATATTGTACTACAGCTAAACATCATCAAAATAATGATCACCATCTCTGTATAACTGCATTACATTTTGTTGGTACATCATATTATGTAGCTAAAAACCTTGGCCAAGTATTTTTAGCTTGTTCATTTTTTTGCATAAAAAGTGCTGTTTGAATTTTGACATAACATTAAATACAATGTACAACATCATAACTTACTTATGTAGGACATGCAACAGTAAAACTTTTGATATGATGGGAAATTTTTATATTTTTCTAAAAAAAATACTACATCTTCCTGCTACCGTTTGTGTCTGTTTGTGTGTAATTTTTTATCAGAAATATTAAAGAATAATGGGTGAAACATCTTCCTAGTACAGGGTAAACTGCCATTTTAAAAAGTAAAATAACTACGAATATTTACGTGTACAGTAAGTTGACTCTAATTTGGCTGCGTGCTTTGTTTGTTGGCAGAAAGCACACACATTTTTGTCAGAGATCTTCCCTACGAACGTTATTAATTTTGCAAAATCCTTGTTTATTTTACTTGTAAGGAAAAACAGAAACAAATAAATATTACACTAGACATAAACGCTGTTCTTTTGCTACCATTTGATTCAAACCTACCATTGTTATTGCTATTTGTCTTATCTTTCACAAAATGAGACAGCGATAGTCATTAAAGTAGTCGTTTATGTCTTATTTACAATTTAAACTGAAACATTCAAAAGGTTAAAAGCATTTTGTGTGTTGTCCTTGCAGGCAATTTAGTATAATGAATGACATGGTAAAAAATATATACTGTAAAACGAAGAAGAAAAAATACAATGTTGATTAAATCATGTTGATGATGAATCAGAAGGATGTAAAATATACAAATGTATTTTTTTTTCTTCAAAATAATTAAATTACACACAAGACAAGTTCTGTGGTGTGGTATGATTATCTCTAACAATTTTATTTTTATTTTGTTTTGTCTGCTTCCTTTATATCCTTCGTTTTACTACTCAATTTTATCATGTGACAAGCTATTGAAAATGCTTCCAGTTCCCATAATCAATTTAGTCAGAATGTGTCTGACCCTAACTAAAAAAGTCCATGTTAAATAATAAAGGTGACTGTTGCATCATCAATGTTTTATCACACTCATCTATCAGTGTGTATTGCATGCAATATAACACTACAATAGATAGTCTGTCTCTTTTGGCTTTGCTTTGTATGGATTCCTTTATATAATAATAATTTTTGATGGAAGGGTAGTAATCATTATACCTTACATGGACTGTAGCAGCACAGCCTTTTGCTTTATATAATCAAACCTTTTTTTCTCAGAAAAGGTACTGATTTACCCGATAATAAAAAAACTGGATTTTGTTTCAATTATTTTATAATCTACATAAATAAAAATGTGAATAGCAGACTAATCACGTTAATGCTCCTTTGCTGCTACAAAGTAAAAGCATTGTCAGTTTTCTTGCACACTCTGAAAAAGTATATTTACATAAATTTTTTACAAGGTTTGATTTGAATATAACATTAAAATAGCCGCAAAGAGGTAGAACATTACACGCTACTACAACAGCTTCTTTACCTTTTTTCAACTTTTCCTCCCTCCCTACTATCAAATAATAAATGACGCAAAAGAAAGGAAGATGAAGTAAGCTTAGGTTTCTGCACAAATATTAAATAATCCAAGCATGTATGTATGCATGTACATTATTTGTGTGACCGCATCATTCAGTAACGCATGGGGCACAGGGGCATCAAAAAAATGTTTTGTTGTTACTTTCATCCAATTTATATGCCATTATTATTGCATCATGTAAAATAATATTCTCCGGAGTTCCTCCTGGTTGACTATGAATACAATGGATACCTATAAACTATTAGGTATATCTGTAAGGTTCTCAATTACCTATGTAGCAGCAAGTAGGTATTACACGCTCATGCCATCGTTCATACAAAAAGAAACGGAAAGGAAAACACACACAATAGAATGCATTTTTTGAAAAATAATAATAATAATACTTTTGCTGCCTCCATTCCATTATTCTTCGTCTTCTTCTATCCTCCTTCTTATACGGTCTGTTATTTTCACAAAGAATGAAACGAGAAATTGTCTTCAAAACCTGTTTCCTTCTATGCTTTTTCTTGTTTACTGACTGACTATAATATAATCTATCTGGGTATATTGCGTAGTCCACCATGCATTATTATTATGATGCTCAAAGCTGTTGACTTTTACGAAAGAAAAGCCAAGCCAGGCCACCACGGGCCATGAGGTTGTTGTCGTTGTTCTCCCATAGTCGTCCGCATCCATGTATGATTGCAGAGTCCGTAGTATTCGTATAAGTTTTTAATGTATATGAGCCTAACATATCATTCTCTTCAGTTTTTCTCTTTATAATATTTATTACTCGACAACAGCAACAAACAGAATTTCATAAAGGTGAATAAAATATTGTGGAGTACAAGTAAAAAAGTACACAATGCAAAGAAATGCAGAATCCCAAGAATGAAATTGATGGAAAACTTGGAAAAGAATGTTGATTTCGCTTTTTAATTTTCCATGTGTTTTCTTTTTCCTTTATACTTCTCCACTTTACTTGTAAAACATTATTCAAAAGAAGAAAAGGCTGGTCAAAGAGAAAACAGAGTAGTAACCTCCTGGCGCTCTGAGGTTTACTGCTGCTGGTGCCCTGGTGGAATTCTACTTCTCACTCTTATTTGACTTCTTACTATTCCTCTTGTTTTTCAAAAGATTTTTTAGCTCTTCTTTTTCCGTCTGTATATTAAATGTCCATTGTAGAATTCTGCTCATGGAGCCATGCATACATGCATGGAAAAGCAAAGACAGAAAGTGAGTGAGGGAGAGCAAAGTTAAAGTGAACTAGTTTGATTGTTGAAGCTTGTGCACAAACACACACTTTAGCTTTTGCTGTGTAGAAATGCTTTGATCACTAGTCCATTATAATCTAAATGCTACTATAAGTACACAGTAACAAAACTATTTTTTAATACTTTCCTTCCACCTTATGTCTACTATACTTATCTACATACCTGTCCGTCCATCCACCCACCGTAATATATATACCTACCTAATCTTTTATCAAGATGATTAAGTGAAGAAAACCTACACAGACTTTATACACTGCTTGTGTCAGTTTAGCTGAACATTTTAAACAAAATATTATGTCTGGCTGATTTCACAAAGGAAATCCCTGGTATGCTGTTTAGAGAGAGAGAGAGAGAGAAACCAGTGCAAACCGAGTTTTCTCGTTTTCGGCTCTAGTTGAGCCAGAAGGTTCATGGTTGACGTTGACTTTACATCCACAAAATCTCTCTGACCATCTTCGTCTCATGATGATGATCATCATCATCCTCTCATCTTCCTTGAATACACATCAACCAACAAGAACCAGAATCAAATAAAGAAGACAAAAAAATACTTAAGTACATGCAAGTATTCCTTCCATTTTTTTCTACTTATATCAGTCAACCGAAAGGAATAATACATAAAAACATTTTGCGTAGTACTTTAGCAGTTAAACTCCATTTTGGCTGATCCATTGCTGTCTCTGTTTGTTTGCTTTTCTTTTCATACATAGCCCGTTTATTGCACCTGTTTTCCTTCTCGAGACGGTTAGTGCATAAGCCATTCATTTTATATTTTCTCATCTTCTTCTCTGTCAGTATTGCAATTCTGTTTCTAACTTGGTATAGTTATTATCGTATCACAATCTATCACGTCAGAAATAAAAACAGCCTGCTGTTGTCACATATAAAAAAATTTGTTTGCCTTTAAAATCTAAAGCAATACACACAACACAAATTCAAATCCAGACATGTCATTTTTCTTATGTTTTTTAAAATGACAATATCCTATACTTTTTGTCTAGTAAGAGTTTGCATGCAAAGTTTGTTCTCTGCTCTTTCAAATAATCGTCATTAGCATCAGCATCGCATCCGCATCAACATTGTATATGCACCTTTTACCTTAATGTAAGTAAGCATTTTTGTTGCCGCTTTTTATATTTTTTATTTTGCAACAAAACGAGATTTTATTTTTTTGTTTTTATGTTTCTTCTTTCCTTAATAACAATAACATACTTCAAAAGTTGAAACTTTAGAACAGTTCATGCGTATAAAACCGGTAGTTGTTGAAGAGGTATACAGAACACCCAAATAATAAAGTACACATACCTACCTGTTTTACATTTTATATACGATGAAAAAATATATGACACACAGTTTTTAGCAATAGCAGCATGTTGGTTGACGATATTACAATATGCGAGTTGAAAGCATGGGTAGAAATACTGAAGAGATTATTGTATTTCCATTTTGTGTAGCGTAACATATCATCATCGTGCCTTGCGAGTTCAGCAGACATAACATTGTTATTACGACTATCATTATAATACATCATCTATTCATTTTACATTTTTCTTCGTGAAATGTGAAATATGATGAATGATGATGTGCGTACAAACTCACAGAGAAAAGAGTGAATAAAAATACAAACACAAGGTTGTTCGTTTGCTTTTGAAGTGTTACAGCAAAATGTTGAGCAAGTTCATTATTATTACTTTTAGAAAAAGCATCAACAGCAGTAGTAGTTTTGACGGTGTGTCTTCTACTCTGCTGCACAAGCAAGTGCATAAGCACCACCGCCTCAACAATGATAACAAAACCTTCTTTGTGGTAATCTTCAGAGACTTTAAAAACGCATATCATCCACAACCAGCAAAATGCATCGCTTGCTAATCTAAAGCAGACAGCACCATAATATAATAATAATAATAATATTCTCTCCTTTTTCGTACATTTTTTTCTCTCATCAATTTATCATATTCAAGTTCTTCCTGGTATCCAACTAGAAAAATGCTCAAACGCACTTGTAAATAATTTACGTTGAGTGAAGCACGGCTTAATACTGAATCACGGTAAAAGCAGATAAGACTAGAGAGTACTATCATCATTACAAAATCAAATGAAGAGGCACCAACTTGTTTATCACGCCTACGGCATTCTTCATACATACGACTTTAAAAAATATATATATAAACGACGACAAAAAGTCCTCTACGTCCTCTACTAATACCCACGATCTTCCCCTTAGCAAAACAGTCAATCTAATAGCACGACAAGATGAAATATTATTACAAAATCCGCTTTGTACACTTACACTTAAATTTTTAGTGCTTTTTTGCACACAAAAAGATAATCTAAAGCTAGAAGAAGCCTTATATTATTATTATTACTATTTAAATGTAAATTGTACAGTGTTTGACGTACTGAAATGGGTAATTCATAAGTGGGCGAGGAAAAATTGTACATTGTTAAAATTATTATTTAGTACAAAAATACCAGTTAAAAAGGAAAAGCTTTTTTGCAAGGTCAGGTTTGAAATGGGTGGCAATGTACATTTACAAAAGAAAAAGGAGAATGATAATAATGTACATATTTTAATTAAGCAAAGAAAATGAAAACTGAGGTTGATGAGAAGGAAAAAATAACAAGAAGCGGAAATGAACAAGTGTGCCGTATGGGTTTTTTTCCACTGTCTTTTTTTGCTTCACTGAGCTTCTTTCAAGTAGTAATAGTCAGTGGCAGATATATGTTCATAGTATATAAATTTATAATGACTATTTTTTTGTTTAACACAATCTGTTTGTCTACCTGTGAGAAAAAGGAATAAAGTTTTGCATATATGTATATCTTGTTGGTGGACTCGACTGAATCGACCTTTCCCTATTCTTCTTCTTTTTCATTCTATGTGTATGCCCCGGTGACCACATTTTACAATCCATAAACCCTACATTACATGTTTATAAGAGTATATCTGCTGTGTATAATTCAAGTAATGTTATTATTATTATAACAAAAAAGTGTGCATGTGTCTTCTTCTGTTGCATTGCCAAGAGAAGGGACTAGAGTAGAAAGAGAGACCGAGAGAGAAGAATAGTATAACTATCGTGTGGAAAAAGGAGATGAGTTTTCGTTCAAGAGTAAAATGCATTATCTGCTGAACTCCTTTTGATGCTCCTATTGCTCTTTTGAAAAAGCGGTCCTTCCACGCCACGATGCCCATGACGTATCCATTACACTTACTTAAAACTACCATATCACTACTACTACTACTACTACAATATTATACTTTTCTATAGACCTACTACTATAAAACCACTGCTTTTGGCAAAAAAGTCGACTACAATGTAGAACCTTTTTTGCTTAGTCGAGTTATATAAAAAGTTTCAATTTTACATGCACACACACTTAATTTATGTATTTGCTAAAATAATGTTGTTGTTACACACGAAAGAAGAGACCGTGAAAAATACACGATGACGAGCAGGGCATAAAGTAAACGGATTGTAGGCTCATGCCTCACGTTCCCTGCTCAAACACAAAGGTGTTTTTTTTACTTTTAAAAGTAAAAAAGGAAGCGAGACAGGTTGGCTCTGTGCAATAATAATGAATTTCTTTTTTTACACAACAACAATATATGTAGTAGTAGTCTAGTCAGTCGTCATCCTCATCTTGATCGTCATATTTTATTTTGAGTTTTTACTGGCTTTCTTTCTCTTTCTCAGAGTAACCTTGTGCTTTTGGGTAAAGGTTGTAAGGCGAGAAGTGTGAGAAATTGCTTTCAAATTCGTAGTTTTTTATACTGATCGTCACTATACTCACTACTATTAAAGGAGGTAGCTTATAAACATGACGGGAGGATGCACGCAAGTTTTTCTAAAAAGCCTGAAGCGGTATTAATTAAATTTTTTTAGATGGGTTTTGAATTGGGAGCAATAATGTTCTGCTCACTCTCTGGCTCTTTCCTACTTACAACGCTATCAACAAACGTAATCGAATGCCATTTAAGGTTAGATAATCTTCGGTTCATCATTGCATTGCTTTCATCAAATAGTGAAGAATTCAATCAATGTACCTATGTAATAATGTAGGTCACTACTACTACAAAATAAATGCAATAATAAGAATGCCCATCTTTTCTCAGTATAAGCGTAGATTTCTCTCTAGATTACAGTTTTCTCTCACATTCCCCATGTGATCCCTTCGAAGCAGGAAAAAAGTCTACACTGACTATTGCCCAGTGAGTTTTGTGTAGGTGGATGCTTTTCAATATAATTACTTCAAGTGATGACGGTGAAGTGAACAAAAACAATGGAGGATTCGTAGTTTTAGTAAAGTGGCACTGATGACTCAAAAGGTTGCTTATTATCGTGTATAAGTATATATATGTAGGTATATAAAACACACTAGTCTAGTACCACATAGCGCTACCGCTACAATATAGACATAAATTTTAACAAGGAAAATTAGATCAAACATCGCAGCCACGTTGACATTGCCGTTGATTGTTTGAGAGTTTTCTCATTATTTCACGGAAATAAAAGCGATGTACGAATTCGATAAATTAAAATACTGAATAAAAAGCATGGCTGGTGATGATGATGATGCTCCATTTTCCTTTTGTGGGCTTTTGCTTTACCCCATTATTACTTTGTTGCCAGAATGTCTGGCTGGGACAGAAAAGGGCTGTCTATTAAAATTTAAATCTCTGTCGATCTCTTCCAATCTAATTAAGTGAATGCATTACGACAAGCCCCACACACCATTATAGAACTCTCGCTGAGGATTTGCGAGTTCTTTTTTTGTAGTGGAAAAGTTCTTTTTTAAAAGAAAATACGTGTATAAGAGTACACTCGTTTACAAAGTTACTACACTATGTGCACGGAAACTACATACTACACTGTGCAGCCTACACGTTCCATGAAACAGCGCAGCACTGTGTGAGAAACTATTACATTCACCAGAATTTCATGGGTAAACAACATTTATGTAATAGCTGGGAGCAGCCTCCGCAAATCCTGAAAATAATTTAATTTAATAGTATGGAAAACGATTCTACCCACATGCCTATTAAACGGAAAATGTAGCACTAGGCGAATATTAAATAAATTATGGAAGCAAATAATAAAGGGAACCGACCACGATGAAGAAAAATTTCATTACAAGCCAAAATGAAGAAATGCGAGGTTCAAATATTCATTTTTGTCTTGAAAGTTCATTAAACCCTATTTTTTTGGAAAAAACTCAGAAACTCAGGATACTACAAAGTGGGTTCAGTCAGAGGAAGCAGTTTTTGTTCCAACGTGAGATTCCCTCAAAAATACAGTAGTACCTATGTAAATATTTCCAGATTGTAAGATGTCAGGTGTGATTAATTACAGCACACAGTTTGGCTATTTGTGCAATTTAATTTACAAACCTGTTCACATATCAGAAAAGTTATTTATATATGACGTCAGTAAACTGGAAAAATAGACAATCCTGTATATTTTTTTCGATTTTTTCCTCAAATTCTTTCAACTTTTACCTCTTCTGATCTTTGAACCACCTTTGTTCGCAAAAGCCCATATGATTACAGCAGTTTTCAATCAACTTGAACCAAAAAACAATACCTTAGTAATTATTATACAATAATACTATATTGCAACACACAAATCCCGTTTATTTTCTAGGCCTGCATTTACTTTTAATACGTCATTTATTACATACAATCATTTTTCGAGAATGCATCACGTTTTTTCTTACCAAATAAATGCTGTCATCTGATACCTATATGTATCCTACATAGTGCATTATAAAAAATTTAAACTGGTTTAAAGCAGGGTGTCCCTAATATACCTACTTAAATCGCATGTATGCATGTCCCCATCTTCTCTTCTTCGTTTTTTTT
>JAHZMT010003765.1:0-16441 GCA_027743785.1 Sinhomidia bicolor
ATGCTTGTGCTTTTATTACCAAAAACGATTTTTAATGGTAGTAAAATCAATCATTTAATTAAAGTATGACTAAACAACTTACTCGCTTAAACACTAAGATTTTTTTCTCAGGAAATCCACACCGTTTTATTAGGACAAATAAAAAGGAAAACTTTTAAAACATTTTTTTTGCTGTTGCCAACCAACGTCAGCACACATAAACGTCATTGCGTTGCAATCATCATCATCATCATCACCTGATATAAAAAAAGATTATCTAAGCATTTATACTTATCTCTGTAAAGATGAAAGTGAAAGGTATTTAACTGCTTAAACTGTCGAAAAAAAATGATGATGATGATGATGCTACTGCTGATGTTGATAATAACATGTTTACATGTTCGTTTCGTTCCACCAATAAAAGAAAATATTGTTACTAATCCCCGTAGCAGCATTTCCTGTACGAGTTCACATGATCATGAACTAATCGCTCTAGCATTTTTTAACTGTTTTTTTACCTAAAGGTGCGTCCATTTTTTTTACCTTCATCATTATTATTATCATCATCATCATCAACATTCTTGCTATCATCTTCATCAAAACGAAGGTTCATGTTTGTATTTTCATGTATTGGTATTAAGCACCTTGTTTCTTTCTATTATCATTATTATTAGTATATCGAGTCACTTTCACTGTCTTTTTCGTCGTTCCCATCCCATTTTTACTGATCTGATGCCAATGCTTGTTGTTCTTTTTCCCTCCCCCTCCTTGTTTTTTAAAACTTTTTTAAGTGTCTTCTTCCACTGCAGGCATAATAGTAATAATAACAAGACGACAATCATCTTCCCTTAAGTCGCTCTATCAGAGAAACAATATCTTTATACAGACTGTATTTTTTCAAAAAATATCATGACGACGATGATGATCATCATCATTATCATCGTCAACACGGTATGTTTTATTATCCACATCTTCTCAAGAGTGTGTGCGTGCGTATCATCATCATCATCGTGGTCGTAGTAGTCATCGTCAACGCTAAGGATAAGCTTGAAAATTAAAACAAAACAAAATCAAGAGGGAAACTGGTGCATGGTGCACGTGGTAACATGCTATCCAACGTATTATGTACATGCTTGCCATTCAAGCTTGCGGTTTGGTTGCTCTTGTCAGGCTTGTTAGTAGTACTGATGCCCTTTGTTGGCCTTCTTCTTTTGGTCATATCTTATAGTCATAGTCGTTGTCATCATCATCATCAACATGATCATCGTTTCTGCTGAAAATACCAAACGAGCAAATCTACCACAGAACAGAAGAACAGAACCTCGAACCAACCCAGTATTATATTATGATTTTTTTCCTTTCTTGTTTCTTCGCAAGTAAAGTACAAGTGAAAAAAGTATTGACGCGATGCGATGGCATGACATGATGGCATGCACCAAAGTATTCAATCATCAAATAAGGCGTTTTACCGTGACTCTACTGATTTTCTGATAATAATAATAATAATGTAATAATGATGATGATGAGAGCCCAAAGCAACAGTAGTAGTAGAAGAAGAAGAAGAAGAGTGTAGAGCTGCTTTTCATGACAAATTTCGATTCGCACGCACACGGCTACAGTATCATCATCTTTTTTCAGAATGATCATTAAAGAGGGAGAGAGAGAGAGAAAGAGAATCTTCTTCACACCTTTCTAAGAAAAAAAGTCAAGTCAAAAGTTTGTTGCGTTTTGTTATTGTCATTAAATATTATTATTATTATTACTTTATTGCGGTTGACTGGGTCCACACGAATCAAGTATGATGAATATCATGTAAAAAACATATTTTGGTACAGTGTTTAAAGTAAGTACTTGTTATATTATTTTATTATTGTTATTACTATTGTCTTCTTCTTCTTCTCGGCTTAATAATTCTCCTCTCGTGTAAAATTCATATTAAAGGTTATAATAGGTAATATTATTATTATTATATGCCAGGGATTTCTCATGGGGAGAAGCGTGCCTCTTTCTCGTCTTTTCTAAGTACCCAACTAGGTATCTGTGTTTCTCTGCTGTTGTGTTGTAAGTGATTTAAAACACTTCTGGTGTTTGCTACTATGTACTACACAACATCTAAAAAAACCATGCAGAATTTGATCAATGATCGTATCATGTAACAAGTTGCCCTATCTTTTCAAATCTACTACAATTCATGCTACATGCAACTACTACGGCATTATTAAATAAAGCAGAGCAATGCTAAAACTCTACAAACTTTTGGTCTTTGTCACTGTCACCCGTCGTCGTCGTCGTCGTCATCATCATCATCATCATCATCATCATCCCAGTCACAGTTTTAATCCCATGTACTGATACTACTCACGCGTGCGTATACTCTTGTTAGTATTATCGAAGGATGTAAAAAAATGCTTGTCACAATTGTCAGTGGTGTAGTTGTAGTTGTTGCAACTTTCAAGTTAAAAGAAAAGTTTCTTTTGAGAAAAATAAGAGTTTAAACCCCAACAACTATTTTTTTCAGACTTTCAGTCAACTTGTTTTAACAAAATATTGAAAATCATCATTATTATTAAGTGACGCTCCTCCATTATTATTGATACATGCTTATTCAATTGGAGACTGACACGCAATTCATTATATATGCAATGCCATGCAAAAATGCATATATTTTTGAGTGAAGCAGAGGCGCATGCAAGCTTCAATAAATGCTCATCATCCTTCAATTTGGGTAGGTACGTGGATCGTACTTCTCTTTGATCATCAGTTGAACTTGAAAGCAGGCAAAAAAAAGAAGTTTTTTCTTTAACAAGGCGCCCCCATGCCTGTGCTCGCTACAGGTAAATTAATCCAGTTATTATTGCTTTGCAGCAGCAGTGCACACCTTTATAGAGCGTATTATTTACTACGTCTATTTCTGCTTACCTAACTAGCAGCCTTAACTGCCACCTCCTATGATGTGTGTGCATGTAAAGAGGACTTAATGACTGTGTAACGTGCCCGTTGAATGGCTAATAAAAAGGAAGGCATTAAATTAAAATCATCGTCATGAGTCATGACACTGTGTGTATTGCTTATACTACTGTGCAAACATGCGACAGTTTCTCCTCTTCTTTTCCTGCTGCTGCTGCTGCTGATATGACACGGTGTAAGCACTGTGTACGTAGCATTTTAAAGAAATCTGAAAGCGAATTTTGAGGCTGAGGATGACGACGACGTGAACGAAGGGAATGCAAATAAAAATGGAGGTGTACGTGAGCTGTTTGTGGGTATAGTAAAAAGCAGTAGTTAGTAGCAGTAGTTGGTTTGTAGGACTGAGCGAGAATACTTGGACTTGGATGATCATCCGCACATTTATAACAAAAGTAGTAGTGCGTAGAAAACTACTCTTGATGATTTTGGTTTCACGCTGTGATTGCTTAAAAAATCCAAGGAAAAAAAGGAAAGAGTATCATATTTATCTAGCTCATTAATTACGGTTGGTGCTGCCGCTGCTGTCAACCTGATTTGTTGGCGTGGTGTAGTAGGTGTAAATAATAAGCGCAGCAGGATTAAAGAATCTAGGAGATTTTTAACAGATTTCTTTGTTTTTGTGTTTTCTGTCGTTGTAGATTTAAACCAGAACGGAACAATCACCGTCGTCCATTGGCACGAATGCGATGGGGAGGTGGAGGTAACTCTCCACCAGGTGGTGCCGGAACTCCATCTCGGTGGGGACAGTGCAATATTGCAGGGGACTTGATTTCTTGTAGCAGTCCCGGAATAAGCCCCGGGTCGCTCACACCTTTATCCAGCGCTGGTGGGGGTGACATGATAATGCCAGGGGGTTACTTTGGACAGTTTAACCAGGCAAGAAACGGTGGACCAGGAGGAGGAGGACAACTACAGCAGCGAATTCCGTTGGAATCTGAATCACGTGTTAGCAGCATGACGATTGCTGACATTAGTCCTCGCATTGCGGTGAAAAAGGTGCTGCTCTTGTATGAGCACGCGCAGTACCACGAGGCTGCAAATTTTATTGACCGCTTGAGTGTGACCACTTTCCGCATAATTCTGAGAGAGCTTCCCATCGACATCTTTATTGAGGCTATGCCGCACTCTCTGCCGATTCTGGAGAGTCTCTACAGCAAAGTGTTTGCCAGTGAGGGAACTGGGGGCTCATTAAAGTCGCTAAAGCCCTACTCTGTCCTTATGCACATTGTGTGCTTTTTCTCCAGAGATGAAACGAATCAACAGTGTCGCTCAGGACGACCCTCTGAGCAATTTCTTCACTTTCTCGCCGACTGTCGAAAGATTCTTCGTGTGATGGTGCTTGGGGAACCCCGCATCGTCAAAACACTACAGCAACGAGCCAAAGCTTTGCCGGCGACGGTAGCAATGTGGATGCTATCGTCGCACCCCTTCTAATGAGATATTCGAGGGCGTCTAAAAAGGTAATAAATAATTACTTTTACAATAACCCAGTCAAATTCTGCTTTTGTCCTTTACCACGTTTTAACTACCATTATTATTATTTACTTTAGTAGAAAGCCTAGTGAGCATATCAAAATGTCAACATTGTTTTCCTTTTCATCAAACAAAAAGATTCATTTTTTCAACTAGAAAGCTCTTTTTTTCTTTTACTTCTCATTGCACATTACGTTCATGCGTGCATGAATGCAACAATCTGCTATATTATGCTGCTGTTGTAACCCTTTTTAAAAATATCATCAATAGCCTGCTGCTATGCTGCTGCATATATTATATATTTTTTTTATTATTCCTTCTCATTGGCAATGAGAGGAATGTTCTATTTTTCAGATAGGAACGTGAAATTTCTCACCTTGCTTCTACCTCCACCACCACCATCATCATGATCATCATGGTCGCGCTACATACAGCCAATCATATAATAATACACCATTTATCATTGTCATGACAAGAACAAAAACCGAATAGCAAGCAGCTTCATACAGTTTCTCCTACATTTTTTTTGCAAAAATAATAACCAAAAGCTTGAGTGAACCAGCAGCAGCAGCAGAGAAGAGCGCTTGTCTTTATATTTTTTTCAAAGGATTGGTGGATGTTGGTAATTAGTCAACTACTACCACTACCACTACTACTGTATCTTACTTTTTAATGCATTATTATGCAGATGCAGGTGATTTAAATTGGCGCATTGTAAAGTTATCCCTTCTCCTTATCATCATCATCATCATTTACATTGCAAGCACTTTTTTAAACCTTTCTTTTAAACTTGTTGTATTGTACTACTACAAAAAAAAATTACAAACCAGCTATGAACATGTTTAAACTGTTTATTATTGCATACCAACCAGGCAGTCATGCATATTATTATTATTATTATTATCATATTACCACCATGAATAAATACTCTTCTTCTGCTAGAAATCTGAACTAGATCTCTACGCAAGCATTCTAGTTATCTTTGTTTAACAATAATAACTTGACGGAGAGGGGTTGAATGGTAAATAAAAGAAGTACATTAAGTATGCAATGCACTTTAAAGACAAGTTCCTTCCTCTTCATCAGTCCTCTGTTGTCAAAGTGCGGCAGGCAGCGACGGTGGTGGCGGCATACTGTTTTTTGATGTCTTGTTTCTTAATAAATTGTTATTCAAATAGTCTACGTGTCATGATGATGATGATAGCGATGGAGTACACGGTGGAATTCAACTTGAACAAACAGGACCAATACACTACCTACCTACATTTCCTCTAGAGTTTTTTTCTCCTCCAACAAACGAAAAAAAAATGCAAAAGTCAAATAGCTCATTTACACCATCATTTTAACCGTGTGCTAATAATAATGTAGAGCTGTGACAATTGAGAGAGGAAAAGGGACTGTCGCTTTCCATTCTTCCATCTCACACAACCATCCCATTTTTATTGACTGTGTGAGTGAGAGTCAAGTAAATTAACCAAAGAGTTCCCTTGCATTTCAAAAATTTATTTTAATCAAAATCTCACTGACTCTAGTGAATATTATGCAGTTGTAACTGGGATACGACGATGATGATGATGATGATGTCATAATGAAAGTTTTTTTTTTCAAAAAAAGTTGTGGTGGGGCCAGTGCCACCAGCAGCATACGTGCACCACCACCACCACCATCACCAACCCCTCCTCACGATTGTCTTGTTCTTATGCAGATTATACAGAGCAGCAGCAGCGATGGAAAATCTTGATGTTTTCTTTTTATAGCAGACACAACCGTCGACAGTAATTAGTTGCTAATTATTGCTCCTTCATCATGTGTGCATTCATCTGAGTACGTGTTGTTTGCTCGACATTTAAATAAATTATTCGTTTCGATGATGCGGCGACAAGGCAAGGAAACGGTTGGTGGGTGATATACTCTTTTAGCATAAGTATAGCAACCCAAGTTGAGTAATCCAGATTATTACATATATGACGATGATGATTATGCTTTTTTGAACGCTACTACTACTGCAAGCAAACTGTTTCAGTGGTGGAGTAATAGTAATTATATAGGTATTAAATAATCAGTTTGCATTTTGCTTAACATGTCTCGGTATTTGAAACCACATCACTTTTGCTGTGCTGCTCCTTTTATGTGTGGTTTTTTTCTTGCGATTTCATACGCACATTTAAATTTGCATAAGAATAGCAACAACAAACAACGTACATTTTTTTTATCTTTTTGCTTGTCGTTGTTGTTACGTAAGAAAAAGAAATCGTCTAAAATGACGACGAGAAAAACATCTCATGGCATGACAAGAGGCGACTTAACTTTTCACACAGTCACACGGATATACAAATATATAAAGTGCATATTTACCAAGTATGCAGGCTTGTTTGCATTTTTGTCCAAATTGAGACTTTAAAATGTCTTGACTGATGATGATATGATGAGGGTAGTAGTAGTAGGCATGTGCATATAGATTATACCATGAAACATGACAATTGTCAATTTTTTTTCAAACGTCGTCAATTGTGTCTTTTTTTACTTTGCACAAAAGAAACAAAGAAAATTTTGTGATTGTTTGATAATGAATACAGTTTCACTTGAATTCTTTTTTTTCTCTCTCTTTTTTTCAATCCAAAACAAAAAAGTTTCAGTTAGGTTGGCAATTTATTCGTGATTAAATATTCTGGCGAGCATGCATACCTTATACTTTAATTAGTCCCTTTTTCATCTCTGCTGTGTATTCTTCTTTGACACAAAATTCTAATCAATAGCAGAAAAGAAGAAGAAGAAGAATATCTGCAAGCTGTTTTTTCATCCTTTTTTTTACCATTACAATTATTCTCTTCCCACCATATTTTTTAATCCATACCAAATACGTGCAATATTGAAACATGCAATATTGTAATATTAAGCCCATTTCCTCCTGCTAATTACAGGCGACCGACCATCGTTAGCATTAGTAAACAACCATCATCAGATAATATGTATGTATTATATTCAACAAGACAAAAAAGCAAACCTTCATAAATCATTCCATTACACCTTCATCTGGTCATTATAAACGACCATATCACATGTTATACTAACTAACGTGTAAGCTCTTTTTTTAATACAATCCAATTTATATTGCAACATTTTGCACAATCCATTTATCTTTCTCTTCTCGCCATCTTTGCCATCTTCTTCTTCTCTTTTTATTCTGCCTCCAAACATTTTTTTTATACCAGAAAAAACTCTCTGGCAATATCTTATTCCTTTGCACGATTTTACAGAAAAAAAAGAATGTGCATCTCCCAAGTTTGAAATTTAAAAAAAAACTGTGTAAATGCATAAGTACAAAATAGGGAATGTTTTCTGCTTAAACTACAACAATGCATAATGGATTTTCACAAACTTATCAATAGCACCGTCCGATAAAAAAATTACAATGAAAAGTGAGCGCACATTTGAAAGCACAAGTGGAGGGAGCGAGAGAGAGAGAGAGAGAGGTGATCGTGCTTGAAAATTGATTTACTTCAGTTTCTTGAGTACAGCACACACTTTGCCATCTCATTGTTTTTTGTTACCTAAATAAGTCCTTATGTAGTCAAATGATACATAATAGAATACGCTATAAATCAAAAATAGGCATGGCAATTTAGTCAAGAAGGAAAAGTGAGGAGAGATGGTAAAAAGATGGATGCAAGTGAATGAGAGTGTTGTAAGCCATAGAGACCAGGGCTAATGTAGGTAGGCACTGTAATAAAAAGAAATATGATATCGGTGTAGCAGTAGTAGTAGTGTAACGTCAGTCATTGTCAAATTGTGAGTATATATTATCATCTGCCTTTTTGCTAGAAAATTTGGATTTTTTATTTTTCAAATAAAAGGGTAAGAATAAGAACAACAGTTTTATGCAAATCCGGTATAGGCTGGTGGTGATGATGATTTTCTTTTGTGTTGTTTTGGGGAGAATAAAGTAATAGGAGAAATTCCATATTTGTTCATATTATTGTTGTGTTGCTGATACAAAAAGAATAAAGACAATGCAAGTGTGAAAATACACAAGCGTGGAATGTGGAATATTATTGTACTTTTTTTAAAAAAATAAGGAAAGCTTTTTAAAATATGAGGAACAAGGCGATTTGGGCATGGCTTTTGTCTGTAGATATTTTACAGTTTTTGAGAAAAAAAGACAATGCATTTAAGGGAAAATATATTACAATAATTTCTCTCTCATTTCAATTTCATGAATTTGTAGACATGGGACAACAGCAAGAAGAAGAAGTTTTTTTCGTATGTAAAATTCATAGGGAAATTGATATGATGAAGGTATTTTTTGACGCTAACGAACTTTTCACCTGACACACCAGTCAACAGTTGACTAGATCATGATGGTGGTGGAGGTGGAGGACTTTACTACATTGGGCACTTGCACTTTTCTTTCCATCCGTTCGTCCATCTGCATCCTCCATCTCATCATCGTAAAGTAATGACTTGTATAAAAAAGAATCTTCGTCTTCTTCTATTCTTTAATATCAATGTCATGTCAAGAAGGCGGAATAATAATTATATCTGTTTAAGGAGGAAATGGTTAAATTACTTGTTTCTCTTATTCCTTCTTCAATTTCTTTTGAGAAATAAAATTAATGTGTGCATAGTATACACTCACGTCCATATCGTCCGATCAAAGAATACAGACGATGATGATGGTCAAACGAAAAAGAAAACCTGTCTTTTTTTCTTCTTCTTTAATTTCCAAATTTTTAATCTGTTCATCTTGCTGTAAAGCCAATTGTTGATTTCAAGTGCTAGACCTACCTCAGAGCTGATAACAGTAGGTATTCTTCCCCTTTGACTAAAGTGCTTGCCCAAGTGGTCGGTCAAGATGAAGGAGAAGAAGAAGAAATGAAAGGAGGGAGAGAAACGGAAAAAATAAATATATTTAAGAAATGAGCCTTGTGGGAAATAGCATTTAAAATTTTGCCATGATAGTCAAATAAGGACATTTTACAATAAAAGAAGAAACAAAATAGATTAAATATTTAATTTTGAAGAACAACTACCTATTCATTATTTCTTGCTACTTTGTACGCTGATACCTACTTGCATGTATGTAGATGGGTTGGTAGATACGTTTATTATTATATTTTTGGCAATAAAAAAAGGTAAGGTCAGTGTGAGTGAATGAGACAAAAAGAAAATCGTGTCTACTGTCTTATCAAACCTACCTGTTTGTTTGTGCGGGTAAAATCAAAGGAAAAAGTAAAGTTGATGTTGTGCAATTAGCTGAAGAATTCAATGTGCGCACGTAGGCAAATAAATAATAATACGCTGATAATGATCGGAATAAAGAAGAAGGAGAATATTTATTTATTTAATATTATTATTATTATTATCATCATCCTTCATGACTTGATTATGCTTTCATCATCATCCCGATACGCAACAATATCATCATCAGCATCATCGCCATCACCGCCACCAGGTTTATTATTAGTGATTGTAAGCACGTACGTAAGATCCATGGCTTTATTGATTTTTTATTATTATTGTTTATTGACATGCGATGTCGTATTATTATGATTATTATTCTAGAGAAACATTGCATTATTGTTACTGCGTGCTAGTTTATTGTTCTTCTATTGTCATGCCAACTTATTCTTGTCTTTCTTTTTTTTTTGTCGTGGCGGTGGTGGCGATAATGATGAAGATGATGAGTGAGTACACAGCATTTAAAATCATCACTAGAGACGCTCGATGATGGAATTAGGCATTTAAATATTTACTAATAATAATATGTATGCTTGACTAGCAAATATTTGTATCTGTACATACAACACCACCTGTCTCACAGTTGAGATGAGACCATGACGACGACGATGAGGATAATCAAATCATCTTATCCTTTCCGCTTGCCTGTGTGCTGCTACGCATGCTCTCTCAGATTGAATCTCAAGAAGAAGAATGATGATAATATGATAATGCCGAAATTAGCAAGCAACATGCACAAACCTACGCAAGCAAATCAGTCAGTAAATGATAATTTTAGGTGCGTTATTATTGGGACTACTCTGTTTGTTCATTATTATGCTGTGTGCATTAATTTGAAACAATGATCGTGATAATGTGATATTAATACGGTAGTCTAGTAGTAGGTTCACGTTGTTGCTTGTGTGAGTAAAAATCATATGTATGTTTGTACGTAACATGCCCAAGGGACCACTTTCAAAGTGACGTTTTTGTAAGGACAATCCGCTGATGTTGATGATGATGAGATGAGAATGATGAGATTAGCATCGCCTTCTTCTCTCTTTCTTTTCTTCTTTCATTCAAATTGGATTGTTGTTGGACGGCGATCATGACGATAATAATGATGACTTACTCAATGAAATCGCTTCTTTGCTTCTTCTTATCTATTCTTGCTTTACGATAACCATATAAAAGCGCAGCAGTTGCTTGATGCTGTTGCTGTGTGTGGCGGTGGTTGACCAAGTGCAAGCCGTTCTGATTTTTTTTAGCAAGATTGAGAGGAGGAGATTAAGCATAAATAGGTAATGTACGAAAATATATAAATGTGCAGAATAAAAGGAAAATCGGTAGTAGTAGTAGTAGCAGCAGCATATGGTTTAGATATTAGAAATAGAAACAGGATATTATAATTTATAGTTTGGAATGCAAATTTAGAAAACGGCGTGGTGTTGCACACGTATTCATCATAATAGGTAATAGTAGTCATAACAACAATAGTAATTGAGTTTTCGAAAAATAGTCAAACCAACAGAACGAGAATGACAATTTGACAAAATGTAATTTTGGACATTGGTAATTTTGCTTGGATACATGCGTATTTATTTGTTTAGGAATACAAATTTATTTATTTTTTTCAATTTTATCGCAAAGTAATATTGGTAGGTGTTATATGGAGACGGCGAAAGAATCGATGAAACGAAAGTAAAATGAATAAACATTTTTTTAAAAACATCCCTTGGGCTGCTGTGCTGGGCCGGCACCTTTTTGCTGACATGTAAAATAAGTTATATAAAGGCACAATTGTAGGTATCCGCAAAGATAATGAAAAAAGGTAGAGATGATAAAACAGCTAAATACAGAGATAGCAATCTGATAACAATATAATGATAGGTATGATGATAAAAAAATATGATCAAGTTGATGCCGCTTCTGTTGTTGTTGTTGATGATGATGTAGATGATGAGATGTCCTGATCAACTTTCAACAACAAAAGCTTAGACACACACACGCTCGCATACCTATATTTTGTTCATTCATCCTTTCATTCATGCCCATCTATCAAATTATTTGCTCTTACATTGTAAATTCAACTTTCAATCTAAGTCTGCTCAAAAGTTTTATAACTAGCCTGTTTTTTTCATTTATGCATATAATGTACGTATACAGTGCAAAATACTATATATTCGCTAATTACATTTGAATGGGAAAAGGAGGGGAAAACTGACCATTGCGAAAAAAATAATTATAATGGGCCAAGAAGAAAATGACGATGAGTTGAAAGGAGGAAGGACAAGCTGAAGATGATGAACACAAAGAGACACAGATGCAGCAGCAGCAACAGCAGAATATTTTATTTATTTATTTATTTATTTAGCAAATGTAAAACTTAATGACTGGGCATAAGTGCACAGCGCAGAGCAGCCGACACTGAAGGAGATTTTCTGGGAGTTACTCTATTTTCAATGCATATTATCAAGCTAGTTTTGTTCACTGTTGGAATTTGTTATCATTGCTGCTGCGGTAGTGCAGGCATTTATTATTTGTGTAATAATCATTAAAACAAAATTACGAGACGTAGGCTTGGTTTCGACTCTCTTTTGTGTCTCTTTGTCAAGCAAGATTGATGACTAGCATACAAAATTCTATTACATTTTATATTATTGCATCTTTGTAGCATACATATTTTGCATTGAAAAGTATTCTACATTTTATCCAAGTTGTAAAAAAAAGTTTTTATAAGCTTTAAAGAATCGTAAATACAGCAGATGATGATCAAACTGAGATAGGGCAAAGGAGAAAGAAATTTACGTTGTGAATATTTGCCTGTCCGTAACCGTAACCTTTACGCGTTTGTCCCAAAATGCCATGTCATATATGTAATGTATTGGTTAAATTGTGTCGTCAATCAATATTACAAATTATTATAGAAAATGTTTATATTTTTTTACAAAAAAATCAAAAAAATGCTTAATTTGTAATAATAGAGTATTTTGCTGAATTTTCAAGCTGAGACAACTGACCATGTACTAAAAAAAACTAAAAATACAATCATTTCATTTTTTTTTCAATCGCCACACAAATAAGCATGCACTAAAAAAATCTTTATATTTTTCAGAAATGAGATTATTAAATATGTTTCGTTTCTCTCGATAAATAATGTATAGAATTATGCAAAAAAATTACTCTACTTTGACCTCGATCCTGCAGTTTTCTTAATTTTTTTTTCATGTAAATATACTATGTATATATTTTCTCCTACATTCTGATGACTGCTTGCTATATGCAATTGTTCAAATCACATCTTACGTCCCACTGTCCCTCCACGAAGCTAGCTAGCGCGCGTAATTGTTATTGTTCCTCTAAACTAATTTCATTCTGTTGTGTGATGATGATGATGACCGCACTCTGTTGCCATGACACTACTAAATAGATTACCACTCTCTGGCAGAAAACAAAGAACGTCTGCCCGCGCAGTTTTCCGCCGCTTCACTCTAAAAAAAGTACACATTCTACTTTTATTTTTAACTAACCGATACATTTGTACAGTTTGAAAGAATCATTATTATGATTGCATCAAAATCTTCTTCTCCTCTGGCATTTTTTTTCTCATCAGATTTCTGTATTATTATTTTAAAAAGGAGTTGACCAGTAGATTGTGTTTAAATTTAAGCACACATCTAATACACTTTATTTTTACTGGGTGCAAACATAATGTGCTTTTGTAAGTAAAGTAGGGTTTTTTTTCGCAAATCAATTGCCTAACGCTATATATTCCCTTGTATTTTTTTGCACAAAACCAGGCTAAAGTACAAGTACCCCTCTGGGTGCACTGCTGACATACCGACAATTGTTTTGAAATGATGCAACATTTTACACAACAAAGTAGAAACGGAAAAACTCACTCATGGTCAATAAGTATTGTAAAAAAAAGTTGTAGAGTTGCGCAATGTATTATAATCATATTAATCAAAGAGTAATGTGGGGATTGATAAGGCTACTGCGGAGGCTAGCTGATGATCAAATCATTTCTCAATCTATCTCATCTCATAAATAATAATACATCTCTATTTTCTGTAATCAGTCAACCGTCAATAAAAATATTGTAGGGTAATAATAATGAAATGGCATCATTTTTTTGTTGTGGTTGAAAATAATGGCAGTATAGTTTATACACGAAGAATGCATGTAAGGTGGCAAACACGCAGAAAGAAAGGTAGTCATCATAATGGAAAAAAAGAAGAAATTCTTTCAATAACGCCATTCACCACCGCACCGCCGTCAACATCGTCGTCGTCGTCAACAGTAGTAGTAGTAGTAGCACCATGAAGTCTGCCAGCGTTGTTGTAAATAAAAAGGAAAAAAGGAATTTGTAGCAATAATAATAATAATATGATTATGTTTTGAATATTATTATTGCAAGTCATTCACTTCTGCTCTGTTGAATGAATGGCATCTGTGCTGACGTTTGTGTGTAGGTCAAATCGTGCAACTGTTGCCCTAGTGATAATAATAGATTATTTTGATGGTTTGTGATGACCAGGTTGATGAAGCGAGGATGACGAATAAAATAATATTCCACGTGTGCAAGAGGAGAGAAGTAAAGTAGGCCTTGTCCATTAGAACATGCATCATTATTATTATTGAATGCTATATTTATTTCAAAAAAAATGTTGATAAGCATAAATTAAGGTTTGAGATAATACTTGAGTTCTAAAATAAAAATAAAATTATGCTGGCGAAATGAGGGTAATAGATAGTAAATAAATACTGTACAAAAACAATTGATTGTAAGCGCAACAATATGTAGTGGTGGGCTACTATTAAAAAATTTGGATAAGGAAAACAACAATAACATTTTTTGTTCCAATTTTTTGTGACTGGCTGCCAATAAAATGCAGAAAATTAAATGTTACAAAAGGAACAGACGAATATTTCGTAATAATGGTTTCTGCCCAACCCAAAAAATGAACTGATTGACATGATTCATTTTATAAAAAGTAATGTTTTAAAATTTTTACAACTTTTATTTTGCAGGTGCTGGAAATTATGCGGGAAGTTGCCACAGAGGCAGGAACATGTATGGATGATTTTGAGGACGATTCCAGCGATTTGTCTGGCTACCACTCTGATTCAGATTCTGCCATTATGACGTCGGGAAATTCGCCGTATGTGACTCCAAGAGCTCGCTACAATTTCCTCAGTCGCTCAGGTATTACTGGTACTGAAAGATATTATTAACATTGGCGCTTGCCTAGATATCCTACACAAAGTTTCAAAAATGTATTATATCATGTTTTATTCAACGTCGCAGCCAGTTCAGTATGACATTTTTTTCAGAATGAATAAAAATAGTTGCGGTGACAGGTGATTTGCAACTATAAAAGATTTAATGTTATTTTCACCATGCATGAATAACTGCTCCACATACCTGTTTTTTTTTCAAAATTTGACTCCCTCCCACTGTCACAACTCATTATCATCCTTATTTACAATTTTATTATTCTCTCGTTCCACGAAAGAAATAAACTCATTCCCTCTACAAACATTTAAAAAAGATATTTTCTGTTATCAAATTCTTTCCTTGAGGCTTAAATGACATTACCACCTGACGTCAATTATTTTTTTAAAAAAATATCACTCTAAACTATTTGGTTAGAATATTCAACGTACGTGTATTATACCTTGTTGTATTCTCATGCATATAGTTCGCAGCAAACAGCACTTGCGTCCTTCCCTGTTGGGCTCATCCGTGTCCTCAGGCCATAGCCAGAGTGGTCGTTCACTGTCCACCGGATCTGCTCCAGATTCCAGTACAGGCTCAGCACTATCCAGCTTGGATTCCGGCTCTTGTTCGTTGATGATGACGACAAACTCTTCATCAGACATTCATCAGTACAAAGCTCACCACAACAATTTGCTTCACCACGCCTTGCGTGCTGTGGGTAGTGGCAGCGGTGGAAGTAGCAACAATACTCCAACCAGACCGCGTCATGTCAAGCATAAGAATCAACTACAGAAGCATAGTTCCGTTGGTAAGTTAATATAAAAAAAGATTTTTTTTTCATCGTCTCTCTTATCCTCCAAATGAACAAATTTTTTACTATTATCTACTTCCGTATCTTCTCATTTTCATCCATTATAATTTTCTCCCTCTCTGCCAAATTGTACACGGTCAAAAACCCTCTAAAAACCTAACATACCTAACGATATAATCTTTTCTATTATTTTATTATACCTTTTGCATCTTTTACTAACATTCCTCTTTTTCATCATCATCACCGTCACCATAGTCACCGAAAATGCATTTTTCTCATTAATCTTGAGACTTGATATGCTGTGTGTGAGAGAGAGAGGCTAAAAAACAAAAAAAAATGTGCCGTGAGGTAGAAAATAAAATTCTGCTTTGAAGCATCAAGTCTTACATTATCTTCTTTTTTCTAATTATGCTCCATGTGTGTACATGCAGGACAGTACAGTACTTTGTCCTCTCTGGGTGTACTATCATCATCACTGGTCGAGGACTCAAAATTTCACAATATTAAAACCGTAGCCGTATATAAAATTATTTTCATTCTGTTTGGGAGATTGTCAAGTGGTGAAATGTAATGTGATGATGATGATGATTATGAGCCGTATTATTATTCTTCTTCTAAATGTTCCATTTGCGTGCTGTAAATGAGAGGATCCTTTCTTGATGATGTCGGTGGTGACTGTGACTAAATCAAAGCGTGAAATATATATACGTATACATATATACATATGTATAAAAAAAATTGCAAGGACTCTAAGAGAACAAGTACAAATA
>JAHZMT010003766.1:0-12026 GCA_027743785.1 Sinhomidia bicolor
TTCGCCAAAGCGGTTTGTAAAAATTATTCATAAACACTCGAAGGGCGGCAAGTTCAGCAACATATGAGCCCAAGCCATGACCAATCATATGCACATCTTTGACAACGTTCAAGAGTTTTAGCTCGTGAAGTTTGGAAAGCAAGGCACTCAATTTAATGCCGGCAAATTTGACGTTTGCTGAAGCGTTCCGGGATGATGGAGAAACGTTGGAGTCACAAGCTCCATCACCCCAGTCAACCACAAGCACGTTGTATTTGGCACTGGAATTTTTCTCCATGTTGCGAAGGTAAGCGTCGCGAACATTTCCAGGAAATTTTGTAAAATCACTGTTTAAAAACCCGTGAATTAGGACTTTCCATTGAGCACCATGATGAACCATTAATTTGTGAATTTTGTTCTCAAAGTCGTCGGATGTAAATGTCTGCGGTTGTTGAATACCACTGTACATCAAGAAAATCATATTGCACTACAACCAATAATCTTACTCTGCGTTACTGTATATGTGAAATTAATTAAATAATTTACTTGTAAAGAGAGTATTTCACTGTGAATTTTGTGGCACCCATAGATCCATTGCCAGCATGTAGGGATTTGGTAATTAATCGGCCGCATTCTTCACTTGAATCGTTTTTAGTCTCTGAAAATTAAAGTTATAATATTTTAGAAATATTAGGCTGTCTTGTTTTGTGATTGTCGATTGTGTGTATTTTTAAAAAATTGGTAAATATTTTAAATATTTCACCAAGGAATTTTTACAGCTCTATCATTTCCGGAAGTGACATGTGTGAATATGGTGAAAGCTACCTATCGGAATATCCTACTTACCGCACATATGTGGAATATAGTGAAGGCTACTACAAAAAATGCCTTTGTTGAAGAGTGATGCAAGTGTAATTACTAACAAAACTGTTTGTTGGAATGCCACAACCTTCCCAGTCATTCTTAATTATATATAAAACTTAGACAACTAATTTAGTGGTCGGGATAATTTTGTGCGAACCAACACGTCTAGATAGCACNGTTGGAATGCCACAACCTTCCCAGTCATTCTTAATTATATATAAAACTTAGACAACTAATTTAGTGGTCGGGATAATTTTGTGCGAACCAACACGTCTAGATAGCAAACTAAAAATTAAATGTGGCTTTTGATGAATCTTTTATAGATTATGAAATTTTAGCAAAAATTTAAATAATAGAGAACATTATGAAAGCGTTTTGTGTTCATATAGACGAGACAAATGTTATTTTCCGCTAATACTACTTGATTCTTATGATGTTATTTTCAGCAATTATCGTGTCATATATTTTTGCTAAAAATAATTAATAGGCGTATCACGTGGGTATTTTTGTAAAATATTAAAACATCAACTTGCTTTCTTAATTTCGATAATGATTATGATCATAAATCATCTCAAAATTGTCCATGCGCAAATTTTTTTGAAAAAAGAATAATTGCTCTGATAAATGTTTGGGTATTTTAAATTAAATTAGAGTACATAATCATTTACAAATATTGTTTTAAAAACTCTCTACGTAATCCTGTCAATGAAATTGAGGAAAAGTACAAGTTAATTTTTAGCTATTTTTAAGAGAAGCTTACCCAAAAATAGCAACTATTACATAGCTTTCTTAATTTCGATAATGATTATGATCATAAATCATCTCAAAATTGTCCATGCGCAATTTTTTTTGAAAAAAGAATAATTGCTCTGATCAATGTTTGGGTATTTTAAATTAAATTAGAGTACATAATCATTTACAAATATTGTTTTTAAAATTCTCTACGTAATCCTGTCAATGAAATTGAGGAAAAATACAAGTTAATTTTTAGCTATTTTTAAGAGAAGCTTACCCAAAAATAGCAACTATTACATATTTTTAAATTTTTTTTATCATGAATACAAAGTCAAAAAGGAAATAAGCTAATGTATAATAATTTCATTTTTATGACAGCCAGTCAAACAAATACAATAAGGTTGATGTGGCAGCAGTGAAGAAATATGCAGTCAAGCAATAAAATACAACAACAAACGATAAACAATTTGCAAAAAGTAAAATTACAGAATTGCATTTTGATGTCATCTCTGACCCGAACTTGATTTCATACAGTGCTTATCTTGTTATGACGCATGCTGCATGTGTACTTACACTTTTATCGACTATTGACCTTTTCCATCTGCTTTTGAAGCTTGCATTTTTTGCATTTTTAAAATTGACTTGTAAAACTGACACATTATTATCATGCGTTTATTAAGTAAAACTGCTATTGAAAAAAATGAGCAAGAATATGTGTCTATAGTGTAGTGTGGCTGTTTTCTTAAGCGGTAAAATTTACTGCAAATTAACATTAAAATTCAATATGTAAAATGTACACTGTTCATTCATTATATGTGCTTTCAAGAACCTTCATATATATATGTATTTACGCTATACATTTAACAGATAAAAAAAATTCCGCCACTTATTTTTTTTAGTTTGCAAGATTGCAAGCCTCTCGACACTTCTGCACATTTTGATTATCAGGTTTAAATATTATTATCTTTTACAATCACACAAACTATGATTATTGAAGCGGATACTGTAATAAAAAGTGATTCCAGCGCACTTTCGGTTTCAACTTGAACTTATAACTGCTATTTTTGAAATTATCATTACTGCATTTTGTATATTTGATGACCACATGGTTCGATAGTTTATAGATTGAAGCTTGTTATTTCACTTTTTGAACTTATTGCAGAACATTGAACTTGCACTGATCATGCATGAACGAATACGTTGGGTGTGATAAATACGCTAGTCTGTTTGTTTCCTTCAGTCAAATGCTTCTTTAATAATTTTTGCATAAATAAAAACAACAAATGTTGTAGGACAACGTGGCAAGGATGCAATTGACGCCTGTAAGGCCTGTGTACTGAGGTAGACTTAATTGTATTTATTGTCAACTATTTGTAAGTTTGGACTTTTAAGACGTAATACTTGTTATGTATAGTTAATTCATTTCGTTTGAGAATATATATGGGAGGGTTAACATTGGGTCGAATTCAGATATCTCTAATTTATAGTCATGTTGATGCAGCTCCATGAATAATTATCTAATTGCATATAGGCTTCATTTAGGTCAAATAAAAATGTCATTTCGCCTTTAGCTTTACTCTGCTTACAACTGCTTATTAGTACTTTTTGAGTATTCCCAAATGAAAAAAAAATACTAATACATTTTAGTTCATTCTTCCTGAGCTCATTTGTGAGACTTTCATGATCCGTGATTACTGCGTGAAAAATCTATGCGACAGAGGCGTAAGCCACAAAAATGCACAAAATTGTACAAATGCATTAACAATTTTTTAATTTGAGATCAATGTTATTGCAAACATGGTATCTAAGATGCCTATTAATACTTTTTTTAAAAAACTCGGCCTACATATCGGCCTAGGTAGTCAAGACCACATTCTTTTTTAAGTTCATCACTGGGGATTTTATGGTACTACAAGTGAAATGATTATTGACCTATACAACCCAATAGACTGCTTAACCCGAATACAAACCGAATTTCATTTATTTTGCATGTCGCATACACGCCGTATTCAACACAATAAACATTCAAATTTTACAAAATTGTATAGTAACCAATGACAACTTTTATAAGATCAGTGTTTTGATAGGTAACTAATGTATAAACAAATTTTGGTTGTCCACATTAATAAAATGAGATTAATCAAATATATTACGGAAAGTAAATTATTGATGCTTTTCACAAGCACACTGCTTCCAAACCTTTCCCCAACAGGCCAAATATTTTGTTATCCTTCAGCATCTGCAGATAGTTACTTCCAACGGAAGTATCTCGTTTTGTTTTTATGTATGCGATACCAGAAGCGGAAGGGAACCTGAGACAAAAAAGTAATTAAAAAGTGAAGTGAAGCTTGAAGTGATTATCAATCGTTTTAAATAAGATTTTAAAGCTTCTAAATAATTTTGTTGAAAAACGTTCGTACCCGTGGATTGTCTCATCAACAACATGTTCACCAAGTACAGGGTCGTCTTCACAGTCACATTCTCCCTTCTCGTATTCCGAATAAGAGTAACATCCTGTGCATCCCTTCATACTGTCATCATTGACGGATTGGGCAAATATTACCGTAGCGTAATTGTGACTGCAGACCTCTGAAAAACAAAAAAAATACTAATTTACATTTGAAAATTGAAATGGTTATCGTTTACATAAAATATAGTTATGCGTCATGTTGAACTTGACAAAAACAACATTCTCACGCAATAGCATCTTGACGGTATTCAAATTGGGAGTAACATTAATTCCAAAAAAATCCACTTCGCAACTTGGTTGATGCTCTCCACCATTGATGTAAAAGTCTACATCTCCAATGTCCTCTTCTCCACCAAACATGGTACTTGTGTGGTAGACATCCAAATATCGAACTCGATTCCTACGAAGTCTTGGGTATGGCTTGATTGGCCCGATAAACAAAATATTTCTCCAGAACAAAGGACCAGCAGGATCAAGGCCTGAAATACGCCACAACAGTGTATTTAGGTTCTGATAGATTCTTCGGGCAGCTTGACCAGCAACATGTGATCCCAAACTGTGACCAATCAGATGCACATCTGTGGTAACATTCAACATGTTCAAACTATGAAGCTTGGCGAGTAAGTCGCCCAATTTGTGTCCAGCTTGTTCTACTTTTTCAGCAGCGTTTCGGTAAGGTTTATAGATGTTTGTTACAGAGGCACAAGCTCCGTCACCCCAGTCAACTACGAGTACGTTGTATGTGGCATTGGGATTTTTCTCCATGTTGCGAATATATGCGTCACGAACGTTTACTGGAAAAGTGGTGCTGCCACTGTTTAAAAATCCATGAATTAGAACTTTCCATGGAGCACCTGGAAGAGCATTTAGATTTTCGGCCTCCCTCTCATAGTTCTCGGATGTAATGGTTTGGGATTGTTTTCTGTTACTGAAAATCAGAGAAAATTTATCGGCCAGTTTATATATCTACTCATTCTCATTTGGAAAGAGGTACGGAAATCTTAATAAGTATAAATTTACGTGTAAAGAGAGTATTTCACAATGAAGTCTGAAGAAGGCAAAAGACCAGAGGCAGGACTAGGATTAACAGATTGGCCAAGTTCTTGGTTGCACTCTTCACTAGAATCGTTTTCGGCTTCTGAAAACAAAAATCAAAATATTTACAATTAAAAACTTGGTTACCATTTATGTGTTTTATTAAAATACTCAGCTAATTATATTTTGGCAAAAAAATTGAATAGTTTTCCTTTAAGTAGGTGACTATACTTACCGCATAAGAGTGGAATTCGATTTTGTACAGAGTTACAATGAACTCCATTACCAAGAAAGGATGCAAGCGTAACAACCAAAAATATTGATTGGGAAAACATAAATACTTTCCCAGCCATTGTTAATTCTCTTAAGACTTATTAAAGCAAAATTAATTTAAAAGTTGGACTACTTTGTCTGTACACCAGCAGCAAATTTACTGAAAACTAGATGCGACTTGGGATGCTGTTTTATAGATTATGAAGTTTCAACTGCTTCACTATATGAACATTGATCAACAATGGGCAGTGAACTTGTACTTTGTATAGAGAAACACAGTAGCTTCTAAACAAATATAGTTATTTATAACCAGTTTAGCTAGCTGTTAATTATTTATTTTCATTTATTTGTACAGTTTATCATACATCATATCATATATGTAAACTGTTTATTTTGCTGAAAATAATCAATGAACTTAATAGTACGTTGGAGTTCTCATATAAAATTAAGGAATCATTTGTTTTATTATATGCACCAATATAATTTAATAGCTTATAAGTTGCCATTATTAATATTTCTCAATTAAATAAACGTTTTGCTACTATTGAAATATCCATGGTTATACCAATTTAGACGGAAATTAATAATGAAATTCTGTTCGTTATATAATGAATTAGCAAAATGCTGGTCGAACCATGTTCAGTTTTAATGCTTATTTACCGCTGTGTCCAAAATATGCAACTCCTATACATTAAAAAATATGATTTATTTATTTAATTAATTACTAACAATAAAGTTGTAGTACTGCTCAACATTTTTTTTTAAAAAAACAAGGGTATAAGGATTAGCAGATAATTATTCCAAAGTCAGTTTAGATTCACAGATTGCAAATAAATGAAACTTGCAAACAAGCAGTCTGAAAAAATAAATATGATACATTTGATGCCAGCTTGTCTTGATAAAAAACTAAAATGCTAAATTGTATTTTGATAGCAGCCGCAGTCGTTTGTATAACGTTTGTTGATTCTTGCATTGCTTATCTATTTGCAACCTTTAAAGTGACATCGAATGACATAAAGGAAAATGTATGACGTTTTATTTTCTTTTTTAATTCGGATTAAATACTGACTTTTATAAACTGCACGTGATCCTGCCAAATGATTAATATTTAACCAAAATACATAAAACTTATCTTTTTCCAACTAAGTGACAATATATATGGGCTGAAAGTGAAACTGAGCAATTATGGTGCAGTTTCGACTGCAGCTCATTGAACTTGTTTACTTTTATATTTTTAGTAAATACTGCAGTTTTATAAGATAACTTATTGTATAAATAAATATAAGATGACTATTAATGACCTTTGAAAAATGCAGTTTTTTGTTAATGTTCAAATCCGGTACTAATGGTCATGCTCGTGTTAAAACGACTGAGAGTAACAAAGATATATAATATTATGTCAGATGTGTTGGTCTGTTGGTAAAATACTTATAAAATATATGCTTAAACTATAAATATTGAAAACAATGATAGAACGTCTTCACAAAGGGGTGCAGAATATTGTCAATATATATTTAAATGCTACCGGTTGGTCAGGATATTGGAAGCAGAAAATCATTGTACTATCTACGTAATTTGGGCCACATTGCGGCCCTTTATTAAACTTATTACTGCACCATTCCACAAACTAAATGATTTTCCGGTGGGTCAATAACATTCGCCAAATTGAATTATTCATTTATTAACATTAACATTCAATTATTGAATTTCAATACCGCTATTCTTAACATCAGGTTAAGGTGGGGAAACTTTTAAATAAATCGCGAGCTCCCACGAATGTTATTCCAGTAGCAGATCAACTTTGTTTCTTTTCGCTACAACTTCTCAATCTCTCTCTCTCTCAAAAATTTGATTATGCGATTCGGGCTATTACTTTTAGTGGGAGGTTCATTCCTTCTGCTTTTTACCGGGAATGTTTCTGGGAACCATCTCTCCCGCGGTCATCAACCAATTCCTCACATTCGTGGTACGTTTCCTTAAAATTAAAGTAGTACTACTTGTACCTAGTTTTATATCAGCGCTTATACTAATTGTGATTGATAATTAACAAATCAAAGTATTTATTTAATGTTTGTATGCAGATGCCGAAGGAGAATCATCTGAGGAAACTACTACCGTTAGGTTTGGGAAACAGGAACAAATATGGAGACCAAGAACGACAGTGGGACCTGTGACCGACGTAAACTCTTTGAGTGTACGATTTCACCTCTATAATAACCCAGAGTAAATAGAAGAAAAACATTTTAAACCATTCATTCTGAAATAAATGAATAAAGCTGAAACCCTAATATTTTACTAAATAATAATTTTAAGAAAACCTGAAGAGTCCAATGAAATTTTCGTCAATGATTTGATAAGCATTCAACATGCCAAACCGTTTCCACAAAGCTTAACAACAGAATGGAAAATCCTTGTGTCTGGATTTCCAATAAACGGCAAAAGTCCTTTTCCAAAGAATGTTATTGAGGCGTATTTGAAACGAATGAAAAACTCTCCAGGGGAACGCTACAATGTACTTGTAGTCGATTGGGATAAATGTGCCTGCTACCCCGATTTCAACTTTCAAAACACAACTTATACAGGTGCCGTCGGTGAAAAAGTAGCTGACATGCTTCTCTATTTAGAGGACCAAGGTCTCCTAACACTTCAGAAAGACACTCACCTGATCGGATTTAGCTTGGGTGCTCATGTTGTCGGAGAAGCTACCCGATTTATCTTTAGAAAATTCAATAAGCAAAACCTTCTGTTCAGAGCTACAGCGTTGGACCCTGCTGGACGTAATTTTTGGCCTGAGAAGTTCTCAAAGATGCCAATGGAGAAGGTGCCACGAATTCGAAGAACCTTTGTGGGCTTCCTGGATGCGATTCATACTAACAAAGAGTTTGGCATAGGAGAAAGGAAGATAGGAGATATTGACTTTTTCGTTAATGACGGTAACAGTCAGCCAGGATGTCAGACCAGTTTTTTTCGCCCGAGTAAAATCAAATATTTTGAAGGTAACTTTTGCTTGTTATAATTGCATAAGTTGTTGTGCACGTTCTGATAACCTATCGAAAATATGTAAAAATACGAACAGTAATTTTTTATTTTTTATGAAAATATTTGAACAGATTTGTGCAGTCATGTTTTTTCAACAGAGCTCTTTGCTTACTCAATTGGTGACAGAACAATGAAGGGCTGTACTGGATACGATTACAGGGATCTGTACAAAAAAAATAAGAACGATTGCGAGGATTATCCCATAATTGGAGAGTTTGTGGACGAAGAAAAGATTGATGGGTAAATATAAATTAATAAGCAATCATTTATTTGTTTGCTATGACTCATTGATGATTTTTGAGCGGTTAACTGAATTCGCTTTGTTTTTAATGATATCCAGATTTCCCATAGCGGTTGGTAAGGCTTTTATAGATACTGGAAACTTGGACGATTTTGGAGCCCGTTTCGAAGCTAACTTGCTAAGTCTTCCAAAGTCTACCAGTACTGATTGTAAATGGTGCGTATTCTGCAATTAAATATGCATATTGGTTCCAATGTGTGTTACAGTTGAATTGGATTAAAATAGATACTTACATAAATTTGATCATTGATTAGTCTAAAAAAGTTAAAAGTTTTCATGTAATATAGATAACCAATTCCATCAAATAAATAGTTTTAAAAATTGCTTTTACTAAATTGTTATTTTATGATCGATCATCTTTACACATTAATAACAACATTAAAAATGACAATCCATCCACAACCGCAAATTGTTTAAATTTTAAGTTAGTTTTACTGATCTCGGATCGGTTGTCTTGGAAAGTTTATATAAGTACATACATATGTATATGTATTTAATATCAGGGTCACTATTGGGTTAAATTCAGATAACATTAATTAATTTGCAGACTAACTGATACTGTTTCATCCAGTAGCCATTAATTATTGCTTCTGCAATATCATATTGCGCATAATAGTAGTCAAGTTGGATCTTTGTTGCTAAGATTATTACGTTTCTTAAAATGAATTGAATAATTATTTTTTCGACCTTGTTCTACTCTTACTTCTTATTCTGAAAAAATACGTCATATAAAAAAATTAAATTATATGCATCAATGCATCATGTTAACAATTTGTGATACAATGTACGTAAGTTTTACGCTGAGACAATTCAATTCATTTAAAATTTAGTGCTGATTTGAATGAAGAAATTGTGTTGATTGATCAAGAAACAGACTAGCAAAAATTGATTGCAAGGCACATTTACAATGTACAACTTTATTTACGCAATAACTGTAGTAGGTAAATTGTATATAGTGAAAGAGCATAGGTTGCACTGCATGAAAAAATATAAAGAGAGGCATTGACATTTAAAGTTGAATTTGGTAAATTTAAAGAATGTAAGCAGTATTTGACAATGAAAATATGCACTATAATAATAATATATACTTACAATATTTTTCCGATATTATCAATCACCGCTTTACAAATTGTAACTTGCAATACAAGAGAGGGTGCCATATTCCATTTTCAAATTTTGCTATCTTGCACGCAAATCACGAAAAACGTCACAATCAGACTGAGATACTGCACAAAAGATTTTAGAAGCAAATTACGGGTAAATGGATAGATATAGATACGGTTACATACATGATACTCTAAAGCATTACAAAAAATTCCATTTTTGGTTTAAAGAAAGGAATATCTTTCTTTGGCATTTTTTGCTGTAACATACCCCAGACACAAATGAAAGCGTAATGGTAAACGAATTCATGCCACGAATTCCAATCTCTTTAGCGATAGCTTCATACAGAACCAGATATGCCTCATTTGCGGGCACAAATTTGATATTGTCTTTGTTTGTAAGCCAGGTCTTTGCGGAATTCATCTTGAATGATTGTCCAGTTAAATATGAGATAAGTTACAATAAATATAGAAAAATATACATATAAGGGGAAAATACAAAACAATTAATTTAACTTACATACACTTGTACTTACCAGGTGACATATATTAGCGCATATAAAATGAAAACTAATTGTGTGAACTAAAAAGATGAAACTGTTGCATTTTTGAAACATGTCATTGGTAATAAAGATAACATTCAGATAGATGGAGTAGTACATAAGCCCTTCCGCAAGAAACCACACAATTTGACTTCCAATGGCAAGATTTATTACGTTCGAGAGATTCTGAATAGCTTGGAAATGGCTGTAAAATTTACTCCATAGCTGTTCCTGCTGTGAAAAGTTAACTTCCTCGTTCATTTGTATTTGAATAACCAAAGATTTTGAAAACATGTCTCTTCTCTCAAAATGTCCCTGGTCTTCATCATTATCCTTCAAGGTGTTAAGCTCGTCGTTGACATCACTGGCAAATGAGCTTGCTGTTGTCCACAACGTCAGTACAAAAGAAAGGAGACATAGTTGACAGAATTCAGACATGACACATCTATCGAAAGAAATTTACTTTGCTCGATTCTTCCACATTTAAAATTTTTATGGTGCAATGTTGTATTTGTTGGAATGAACAAATGAACCTTTCAAACTGCGTAATTAACATTACAAATGCCAATATAAAATCCCAGTATGTGAGACTGGACAATTCTGGGGCCTCGGTTGATTTTGAAGGAGGTCCAAAGCAAAAGACATATCGAGACTGTTCAACAAGCCGCCGTATGTACCATGAAGGACTCCAACTTGATACAGGTTTAACGAATGTAGTACCACTGATCAAGCGGCTTGCTATTTTTAGCGTAAACAAACCATAAAGCAGGTAGAGGAACTTTGGGTTTGTAGTCTGAAAAATAAGTGTAAAAATTATGACGAATTCTGTACAGAGGTCATTTTGTATATTAATAAACTTGTAATTTATTATTGACCAACAAATTTGCTCCTCAACGGTATATTTTTATCCTTCAAAATTACATTCAAGACCCTCATGTAATCCTGACTATTCAGCCAATATCTTTTCATTGATAATATCTTGAAAACAAAAGCACTACATTCAAGAACAAGTTGAAAATATGGACTGGGATTTTTTAGCAAGTGAGAGTTGCTGGTGGGCATCACCTCTCGGACTTGTGAAACTAGCCGAAATATACACAATATATGGAGAATAGCACATACAATCTATTATAAAAATAGATAAAATAATAGCTTGTAAATTACAATGTACATTGCAATGTTTCTTAGTAAAATTTGAAATATATTGAATATCGAGTAACGATCATAAGCTCAATATTTGGTGTGTGGTAAGGAATATAAATTAAATTAAGTTACCTGTTGAGGAATCCAGGTTTTTTTGTAAAATTGGCCATTTCCTTCCCCATCTCTTACGAATCTGAACGGGCACCCGCAAAGATAATACATGAAATTAAAACATATTCTTATTGGATTGGTTAGCTCTGCTTTTCCCTGCAGAGCATTTTGTTGATGTACTCGTTCTTGTGTATCGGTTTGAAGGGGATATAATTTTGTTAGCTGCATAAAATCTTGTGGCTGATACATTTCTTAAGTTATTTAAACTAAGAATTTTAGTTGAGCAATTTGAATTAAAAAATACAGTTTATATAAGCAGAGCTCTGTAAACACTCTAAAAGTCGTTCAGAGTACGGACAGACTTTGAGATATAAATTATGAATGTAATATGCAACAACACAATTTTTGTTTGAAGAATAGTCAATTTAAAG
>JAHZMT010003767.1:0-10439 GCA_027743785.1 Sinhomidia bicolor
CAAAAAGCAAGCAACCAACTCAAACTTGAAACATAATCATAATAAAAAGGTAAGCATTCAAGCATGCATGTCATTATATATAAAAATCGAAAATGTACCACAAAACACAGCACACGGCAACAACAACAACAACTACAACAGCCACGTTCGTTTACGGACGACGATGACGACGACGACGGAGACTGACTACCGTGTAGTTATTTTCTCGTTAACGAGTCATTGGATTAATATGGTGGCATTATGCAATGATAACAATAATTTGATTGAATTGTGAATGCACTCTCTAGAATTCTTCTATTTCAGTTTTATTCGAATCACACGTACGCATTGCATTGCAAAGTTTAAAAAATGTGCAGCAGCGATGAGGTATGTGTAGCTTTGCAGTTTAGCTGCTCACATCTTTTTTATATCATTATTTTCATCACAACCTCATTACTGTCCATGATTCTAAAATGTCCCTTTTGCTCAAATCTAGCCATTTTGTCAAGTACTCTTAAAATACTTTTTAAAGAGCAGAGTACATACAAATTCTTTTTTTAAGCTTAAAAGCGATTTCATTCTTATTTTGCGTTCCTTTAGGATAAATCCTAATAGTATAGAAGCTATGTCAAAAGTACATGAATTCTTTAAAGATCAAATTCAGAGTTTAATAGTTCACAGCAAGCAGCTAGTATACTACTTTATAACCTATTATGTATTCAGCTCTACATTTTAAAAAGTCATCGTCACTCAATCACACTGACAAACAAACACATTTTTTTATTATATAATGACCGAACAAAAATGCTGTTCTTCTTGTTCATATGTATATATTATTATACTACTCACTTTGTTGTTTCACAGTTTGATATTATTCGACGAACATTTATGAATTAATAGATCAGATAACATGCAAATTTATAATACTAACTGCCGACAATGTGTGTAGCTCACAGAGGAGGAATACGTGTATAAAATGTCATCTAAATGATGAGCACAGCGGTATTCCCATCAACAAAATAACAATAAGGAAAGGGGCAAAAATGCACCAACCCAGTTTCAGTGAAGGATATTTAATGACTGACAAACTTGTAATTATCACACCACACTTTTTTTTCTTCTATATAACCTTTGCTTCTTTTTTGCAATTATTTTAACACAGCAATTTTAATAGTATAATTAACACAAATTAGAAAAAAGTTTGTATCAGATATTTTCGTGAGAAAAAGGAACCTGATGGGAACTATAATACTACATATATGTACCTATATTATAGAACTCCTTTGCATGGAAGTGGAACTAGCAGTGGAGTGGAAGTAAATATTATACTAACAATTAATGAGAGACTGATCAGATCAGAATAGTTAATGAGAATCGAAACTGATACTTTGTACAACAAATTCTCAGTGTGACAACAACATGAATGTTCACTAGTCATGTAGTCTCAAACAGAAGGACTTTGTTCTCGTCAGCTTGTACCAGCACCAACAACAACAGTAATTATTACACAAAGGTAATTTACATAAAATGTATACATGCGAAAACTGTTTATGAGCATCATACCGATGATATAAGTTCAATAGATAGATAGATACATTGGTTAAAAAACCGTGACTATGCTCATGTTTGTTGATATGTTATTTTTATTACTGTTATTATTATTATTTTAAGCTGTGATGGTAGACATAAATGCATAAAACTGCATTTTGCTCGTTTCAACTAAAGTGTAGTGAAGAAGAACGAGACAGACAACAATAATTTGTTCCTGTTGTCATTTTTCCAACTACAATAGTACAATGAGTATATTATATTACTGGGTACAGGTACATTTGTAAATACCAACTTGCAGGTAGAAGTCTCACTAGGGTACACTTTATGTGTTTATGACTAGAGTTTAATATAAACTATATTTCATATACGTCTACATACTTAAATAGATACCTCAGTAGTGTGTCATTTTCCTAGCCGGGTTCATCATGTCACATGGAGTTTTTTTTGCAAGTTAACTGTAGCATAACCAGAGAAAATTAGATTATATGCGTACCTGATATGTAGATTTTTTTAGAATTGCATAAGAATTTAAAGAGAGAACAAACGATTAGATTTAGATAAACACAAATGCTAAAGATACGTTTAACTTTGCAGAAAGTTCCTATTAAAGACCTTATGAGCCTCATCTTTTATAAATGCAATTCGTAAGTATTATGGGAAAACAGTTTTAAAAGTTAATTTTCCTTCAAATGATTCCGTCTAATTGAAAGATGGCTTGTTAGCATTGCTTTTTGATCAACCTAACAGATCACCCAAGAGCTTAAGACTAAATTAATTGCCTAATTTATAAGAAGTCAAGATTTTTTTAAAAAATCTGAACCTTGATTTTCATGCAGTTGTCACACAGAAAGGATTTCTTTGAAAGCAAAAAATAAAGTGCTTATTTAAATTCACACATTTTCTAATAATGCCTTGATAAGTACTTTTAAAAGTTTGTACTGTACGATTAAAAAAGGAGTGTGTCTATTTACTTTTATTGAAGCAATTTCATTAAGCAATCATTGCTTCTACAAAGTAAGAACTTTTTTACAAGCTGAACATATACCATATACCTATGTATCACCGCCCAATTCCAATGCTATACATACGCAATACGCACGCAGACAAGCGCAGACGACAAACAATTGTGCAGTCCAAATTCTGACCAACTGCCACTTATAAAATTTGTTGAGCAACGGTACGTTACATAAAGTTACTCAGAGCCATCAGCATCATCATCATCAAAATAGATAGGTAAATACTTTTTAAAAGTCTTCTTCACTTTTGAAAAAAAATCTCCAAAAATGTAAACTTATATATTCGTGCATATAGATATAATTATCGGTATACAACGGCATTAATCAGAATAAAACATACAACCCCACCACTAAATGGTTTGATGTGTGCACGGAGCAGCAGTAAAGTATAATTCAGTATTCTTCACATCCTTTAAACACTCAACGTCATCGTCGCAGCATTGTTAAATGTGTACGTGTTTATGTAACTTCCATCCAAAAATGGCTACTGCATAATCACATACATGAGCATGAGCTTATGAGTTGCAGGAGGATTCGCTGGCAATTATGCACTACTAAACTATATAGTTAATTAGCAGCGTCTGTAACAACATGATGCACAAATGCTTGCCCAATCTTTACAAATATTTCTGTCGCATGTATGTTATTGTTTCTTCCCAATTTATATATGGTCACAGGATGATAATGGCGATGATGATGAGCTTGTGCATAAAATTTGTACAAAATATAAGTCACCTAAATTGTTGAAGATGCTGCTGCTGCTTATATTTGTATATATCTATTTTAGGTATGTAGGCGCATAAGAAAAATGCGAAGAAAAAAACTTTCAGGGATTATCATTATATCACCATCTTTGTACATTCATAACTTACCATAACACTAAGAAATAAATTTGTCTTGGAAAAGGCGTACCCTCACTTGACCTATTACAGTGGACTAAAGGCTATCCTTGTACGCTAGCACCAGTGTACATGTAATTCAATAATTATCATTATCATAAATAGGCATGCCTAAATAATCTAGTGTGGAAAATATCTTGTCGTCCACAAAATTCCCACGCTCCTTCATCCTTAAAAAGTGCAGCAAAAGGTACTTGCTTGCTTGGACATGTAACAATCTGCATACAACAGCAGTGCATTCTGATTGTGAGAATACATTTAGAAAATGATAAGATTGCAATGCTACATATTATCGTTATTAATGTACACAGCCAAGTGACAGTTTATTACATACATGTGTGCGGTTTGAGGCTTGACTTTTCTAATTAAAAGGCTAATCAGTTGATGCAAACTACACAACAATGTGGTGGGTGGGTAGGCAGCAGGCAGACACACACACACATAGTATGTCTTACAATGATTTTATCAGTTTAAATTAATGCTTGATTTGTCAGAATATTATATACTTGCTATCAGAATCACCGTCATAAAAAATGAATATTATACACATAATATAGGTAGGGATTAGCAAGAAGAGTTAAAGCGTGCGCATGTAAAAAAATGTATAAAAGAAACAATTAATACAACTCCTCAGAGTTGTAATGATGATTAGACTTACTATTTACGTTGCGATTTGAATCTGACATCTTTTTATCTACAACATTAAGTTTCATTGGAAGAAGGACTAATGACAATAATGTAGTTAGTTATGTACTTGCGTATAGCTACAAATAATAGTGTACACTATGGGCGAGGACGTACTGCTACAACTTGAGTGTATTTTGCACTTACGAGAAGGAATGGTTAGTAAATCGTTTTGTAATCTTTATGTTACATATTATATCCGTCGTCCTCAAAATAATCTAAAACACAATCCATCTATCTACCTTTGTTGTGCTTGCATTTTCAATCCAAAACTTCCTTCCTTCCGCTCCCGTCCTCCACGCACAGACAGACACCTTTATCCATTTTTCATCAATGAATTACCGTGAGCGTGTGTAGTTACGTACGTACGTATTTGTACTATATTATTATATGCATGGTATGATGTAATAATAATTTATGCTATATTTAAACTCTTCTTTTTTCATGTTTGCATTTCCCTTGTAAATTTACAACAATAGTGCATCAGAAATGTACCACGATGAATGACAATGTGTGTGTTTTTGTTTACCTTAATTAACCTGTCATCAGAAGAACGCAGCGAGAGTGCACACCTCTCTGCGTATCATGATGATTAGAATAACTAAAAACAAGCACGAGTGTGGTGCAAGTGCAGAGGTACTACCGAGAGCTGGTACTATGTATGTTAATTAATTGAGCATTAATTTCTCATTAAAAATTCATACGCTGACGGGATTTTCACTTGTCTTTTTTTCCTCTTTTAAGTCCATGAGGAAGACAGTAGGTATACACACGAGCAGGAAATGAATGCAGCGGAAAAAAGCGTGGTTGACTGTTAACTAATCTGTAGGATGTATGACAATTTAACACCTAGACAAGACAGGCTAAGATGTGATTTTAAAACCACAAAGCTTTTTGATTTTATGCCAGATTATTGTCTGTTTCTATATGTGTACCTATATACTCTACACGTTTCATAGCTCAAAGTGTGTGTAAAAAGTGAACAATGAAGCAGGGTTATTGTAGTGAGCTTCAATCGTGCGGTTTTATCAGATGGAATATACAACTCACCGTGATTCTGTGAGGAATGCAGGAGGTGAGTGAGATTACGGTGGTGTGGCCATTTTTGTAACAGGAGAGGAAATGAAAAACAGTGCCGGCCGCAGCAGTTAGCAGACACCAACGCCACAGGCGTTCAATACAGTGAAAGGGTACACAGGACTCACATATACACAATTCAATGATGTATGTGCTTACCTACATACACTGCACTAACATTTTGGATGCCAGCGTCATGCTGACATTGCTAGATGTTCAGTTTTCCTAACTTACTGATTTGATTGTAAATGACTGGTTGTATCATTGGATAATAATTTGTATTGAGTTTGAATGAATTTTAGAACGGTCGTTAACATGCTGTGAAGTTGAGTTGTACATACTTGCATTTTTAGTAGATAAACTACGCAGTTGATTTAAAGAATCATGTAATTATAATAGGAAACCAAATTTGTGGATGTAGAAATTAAAAAGGAATTTGCAGAAGCTTTTTTGGTTGTCCAGTTTAGCATAAATATACCTAGTTAGAAAATATATACCTACGCAAATAAATATTTTGCAACAGTGCAACTAACTAATAAGTGAGCTTATATCAATATTTCTGCTGTTTTCGCTGACATTCTTTTCTAGTACTTTAAAGGTGAATGCATTCATTCATTTATACGGCATACTAGATCTGAAATAGAAAGTGTGTACCTAAGTATGTGCAAACGCCAACCACCACGCCTGAATCTCGATATTGTTGATGATAAAATGTAATTACGGTTACGAAGGAATATTTTGTCTAAACAAGCAATCCCTTGTCCAAAGGCTGCTGATAAGCTTTAAAGCTTTAAATTAAATCAAAATCTTTATCGAATAAGAACAAGATACTATTATTAAATGCCAGTTACCAGTCCAAGTCCACCTTTCTAACGCTGTCTAAAACTTTGCGCAGACAACATTTCAAGATTTCTTATCTTTTCATTGATTTGCTACGCTCTGTACAACATCAGAATGAACAATCTAATTATCATTTAATTATTGGTATTATTGAATCGATTTCAATTTTGAATTCGACGCGATCATTATGAATTGTATGAAAATTTAGTTCATGGTGTTGTGGAAGATTTTTTTTCACAATTAGTACCAGTGCCAATCTGCGATGCCCGTTTGACACACAGTGCAAATTGATCATTGTTAATTTTGTATCTGAATTACACAATACTATCTGGTGTTACAAGCAATATATATTGAGTCACATAAAATGTTAATTGACATCATTGTTGGACAAGTATTGTGTACTTATTGGTTCATAGTTAAAATAGAAAACTTTTACAAGATTTTATATTACGTGTAGCAAATCAACTTAATAAGGTCATCCTTGTTCTGAAATATCAAGAAGGAATCGATGAGAATTTACTAATTATTAATTATTTGTCTAATTCACAGTTTCATTGACAGAATAATGTTTTTTTTACAAAAATGCATCTATACAATAATAATAATAATAGGTATTAGGTACTGTGCAACTGATGATTCAGTGACAGAAGAATGTGCAATTAAAATAATACAATGTTCGCAGACAAACAGTTAATGCTTAACATTAGTTAACATGTATGTATCTATATACACTTTGTAAAATCATCGTGCTCTCCCCATTCAATTAGAAGGAATACTGCCTTTCTTTTTCTTTACTGATAATATAATAATAACGAAATTTTAGTAGTAATCACTGCAGATCCCTACTAGCACAAGCAAGGGCCACACCTTGTTATATGTAGTTTGATTAAAAAACTGAATGACATCTGTCTTGCATTTAACGAGACTGCGACTGTTTACGTAAGCTATAAAGTTTGCCATTTTGACAAAGCCCTTTGTTGTTCTTGGTAAAATCATGTATTCGCTTTCCAAGCACATTATCGTTCTAAATTCGGTTACACAAATTTTACAAGTGCATTTTGAAAAAAAACAAGAAAAATGTATTTATAATGAATGGGTTGATGGACACGTAATCGACAACAATGCAATGCTGGGGAAAAACGCTAGCTATTGCATTTTTTGGATGTTACTTTGTTTTGTAAGATTTACTGCATATATTGCGGAGATGATAAAATTTTAAAAGATGACTTTTGACTTGATGACTTATTTGAATGACTTCATATTTCTCTGCTAATATACTTCCTTTTTTCGTAATCTTACTAATCCCATTTCATTTTGAATACTAATGACATCCTATAAGGTGAGCAAAAAACAATACTTTTTGCGCCAAAGTACATATATTATAACTTCCTTAACCTGCATTTTCCACTCCATATTTAGTCATGCAGTTAATGAAGAAACTGTGTTTTTGTTTTCCAACTACATGTTCAAACAATATACAGCAAACTATAATGCGATCCATTACACAGTTTTCAAAAATGGCAGTATTTTGTTTTATTCGCCAAACCAAACCTTAAAAACCATAAACTGTATAAAGGTTACTATATCGGTAAATAAAGCAGTTCAAAGAAATGAGGTGGATAATGACTGTAAAAATTTGCGGCGTAATCTTGTTAATAATTAGTATTTTTACTAAATTACAAAGTGCTTAAGGATGAAAACTTCGGGTACACTGAAAACCGCGTCATGTCGCATCCAAGAATGGCATCATTGCAAAAAATAGAAATGGGTGTATGTTCTCATTTTTTAGTAGCGCTCAGTTCCAGTAATCTTGGAAGGATGAGTATACGTCCTTTCGTCTTTGCAAATGCAATAAAGAAAAGACTACTACAGGCTTAAAACAAAACAAAACACTTCTCCTTCATTTGAAGATCTTGGGTGGTAAATATTCTCAGTTATTTTTTTTCTAACCTGATTTGTAGCATCATTACATGGGCGAAATTGTGATATTAAGCCATCTTCTTTTTTTATTCGTTTTCAGTGTTCAGTATTGACTTTTGTTTTCAGCCCTTGCCCTTAAATGGATAGAAATAATGGAACAAATACAATATTGAATTATAATGCAATTTTGACAAAATCCAACATGCACAATACTTTAATGATGTTTAGACAACTGGGCTGCCAATGTTTGCCCAGATTTTTTCTGTTTAGTAAATAGTCATCCATTTTAAATGCTTGCTTTTGCTTGTAGTGTCCGCTCGTCTCTTGTTCGGTTAGCCAGAAGCAAAAAGCTGTTTTTCTCTTTGTCGATTTAATGATAATGATGGCTGAAACACACAAGTGTCGCTTAGAGTGGGTTTGGTTTGCATAGATATTTTTAAAATATTTTTTTGCGTTTCATTTTTGCAGTGCAGCTTTTATGGGAATAGGTAGCAAAATATTCGTAGCTGCTCACTGAATCCATTTTCCAGAAATGCAGGTTAGTCATGCATGCTGCCTGTATTGATCCATGGCGTGGCATGTGTGCACTCACTTACAGACCATTTATATTCATCTTTCATATTTGACATTTGTCATCATCCAAACTTCAATCCAGAGTTGTTAATATGTATTACTTAGCTTGTACTCGCATTCATCATGCATGTCTCTTAACTAGAACTCGTTATAAGAAGATGATCCAACCAATACATGATTCTGACTGATAATAGTAATGATGAGCAATCTTTTTAGGTGATACAAATACGTAACATGAGTAACCTGTCTGCATTCTAAAATACTGGATCTTCTTGAAGTGTCATCAAGAGAAAATGGACATTTGCATAACATAGGTAGGCAGTTATGTGTTAAATGCTGTAGGATGATTATTATGATTAATCATCATCATCGCTACTTATAGCAGTACAATGTAGACTACTACCACTGGTCATTTTTTACAGCACTTAAAACATTCCAAGTTTGCTTGTTAGCTCTTAAACATTGAGCACAGAGCAAATAAACAATTTACGAATGCGTGGGATGTGGAAAGGAATGCTATTTTTACAAGTATGTACTGTTGGTGAGGCTCCCCGATCAAAGAGAGAAGTAACCATCATCATCAGATATGAACGAGGAAGAGCTGTTCGTATAAACAACGTCTGTAGCATAAAAATACCGTACTTACTTGAAGCTGTGTAATTTTCATATTCTCTTTAAATTGCTCATATTTAAATGTTGTGTGGGTTTAAAAGTATAAAAAAAATTAAACTTGACTTGAATATGAATTATATGTTTGTCGAAGTGTAATAATAATAACAACGAATGTCAAAGCCAAAAACGTGTAAGATGCAGTATAACCTTTTTTATGTGACATTGTGTTTGTAACTCTATATAATATAATATAATAATAATGCTTCCTTAAGGCAATGCAATTTTGATGATGATGACTACTTAACGAATGGTGTGAGTGAGCATTCAACAAACATTTATTGAAATGCCAACTGTTGGCATTACTATTTTAAAGATACATATATTTTATTGACACTGTAATAAATATTATTATGGGTCTCTGGAGCAGGTTTTCATGTGGGAGCCTATATGCGTTTAATTACCATGTCTTTAAAGTATGCGTATTTGTATACTCGTAAGCATTTTAAAAATGATTACAAGTTGGTTGTAATAATAATACAACTGTACATTTGTATTCACTGCGAGTGTGTTACGATCCATAAAATGAAATTAGTGTAGGTAATAGCATAACATGAAAGTGAAAAATGCAAAGACAATGCGGCGTAGTGTGAAGGTTAATGCTAACTTCCAGGGTTTTTCTTAAACTTTTACAGTAGACATGCGAGACATTTTATTATGGTGCGTGCAGCATGGAATATAAAAAAATATATATAAACTCCGTGTTTTATGTTGCCTGTCCACTGATTTCTTAAATCAGCCATCATTAAAGCTAACCAATTCGTAATTACCAATTAAATATATTATAGCATATAGCGTATACGTGTGATATATGCATACTTATTATAAGCCAAGGTAAATGATTTAAGCATAATATGGAGTGCAGTAAATGGTCAATTATTGACTCATGTATTTATGTGTAATATTTTGTTAATTACTTTAGTAGATTTTCAATGAAATTTTATTAATAATTTGAGTATAGATTTTAAACATACATACATACCTACATACAAGCATGAAGGATAAAAACAACAGCTTTGACCGTTTGACCCTTTTAAAAAATATTTAGAGGGCTAAGTATGTATACCAGCATAATAACATAGCATACAATACACGTACATCATATGCTTCAAAATTGATATTAAACACCAAATAAATGCTTTAATAAACACTTGAATGAAACATATGAAAAACAACCACATGATTAGTTTTGCTATTAATACTATTACTTGTTTCTTCTTATATTACAAAA
>JAHZMT010003768.1:0-10554 GCA_027743785.1 Sinhomidia bicolor
CGAAATTTTACATTCGCTGGAATTCTGATAATTTTTGTGTATTAAATTGTACGTCTTTCAATTTGGAGCTAGAGATTTGGGGGAATGTCTTCAATGCCGTTGTGTTGCCGTTTGCTTTATGGTGCGTATTCGTTAGACGTTGAACTGTTTGTTAATATCTAAAGGTGAGGGTTTTGGTGCATCAATAATGGCCATCAATAGCAGTATTAACGTCCATGAAACCAAGAGGACTGGGACGACTGAAAAAAGCGTTACAATCTCTTGAACCAATTTTATCAACTACAGTTATCAAGAATGTGTCAACTGGGAATTGTGGATTGCGATTGCTTTACAGACAAAAGATGCTCGCCAACAGTAAAAAAAGGATATGCATATTCTATGCCTACTACCTATCGTATATACCTAGCTCCCTACCTACCTTTTCGAATTTGTTATATAGATTACCCAATTTTGAATGGAATGACGATAAGGAAAAATGCTGAACCAAAGGCATAATATATACCTATTACAAGCTGCTGATACAAAATTTTGGCAAGACCTTCTTCCAAATGTCTTAGCTCCCAGTTCCCACAAGATAGATCATGTTATTGACAAAGTGTCCGATTGGGTCCACCGATGCGTCTTTTCTGTTCTACACGGATGAACTGTTGTATTTTTCTATGGAATTTGTAAAGTTCCAAAACTAAGGATTTATGACGCGCCATGTGAGCTGGTGTCAGTGTGTTGAGTGAGAATGTAGAGCACAAGCACACACACGTGCAGAGGTGACCCATACGAAATAGGGAAAATGTATTACAGTTTGGTGCAAGTAGGTAATATACAGAGTGCATAGTACTACTGGGTGCAAACCGTAATTATTCCTTAATATAATAATAGACATGATGAATTAAAAGTCTATGATCTTTACCAGAGATATATGGACTAAATGCGAATATTCTGTAGACAGAATAAATCCAATGACAATTTCTTTTTTTTATTTTTTACATAAATAAATACATACAAATACATATTCTTACAATTTAGCTATCCCTGTATATGATATATTCACTGCGAAGCTTTCGTTTATATTCAATATATTCTCCATTTATAACAATTTCATCAACAGGATAACTTTTAGATTTATGTAAGTAGTTTACAGATACCTAAATTGACTATTCGTTAAAAATACATATAGTTAAACCTTACATTTTTTTATTTCTTAAAAGTATTGTTCACTCCACACGCGTCACACAAATAATCTCTGAAAAGAAATCTCTTCATTTTCCATGATCAATAACGCACGTCATTCGGTTGAAGAAGGAAACGATAACACATTCACTTTTAGCAAAAGTAAATGCTCCTACTTTTTTTATGCATATAGGTACGTAATAATTGAGTTTTAACTCCTGATTCTACGACAGGCAATCATTCATAGCTAGTCGCTCTCTATTACAGCATCCCAAACATCCCGTATACTTTGTGTAATAGATTAGACATGTTTTCAAACTCAATCTGAACACATATTTACTTATTAACAGATATCCACTTTACACGTCATAGCCCATTAAAACACAATAGACAATCATCAATGCAAACTTTCTCCATCGACGTATTTCCATACTATATTTTTCTTTGCAAACACTGAAAACACATTTTGCTTCACACGACGAAAGACTTTTTCGTTCAATCGGTACCACGCAAATTGCAAGCCAGAGACCTTGACTTATTATTATTATTGTTAATATTTTTAATATAAAGTTTAAACTTTTTTTAACAAACTGACTATGCATCATTCATCTTTTTTAAATATTCAATGCATGCCAATTTCCACTAACAAGTTGTGCATCTGACGCCGCTGTAACTTTAACTTGTCATTCCTGAACAAACTTGAAGTAAGACCGATACGAAAGCAGTAGTACAAGTATAATTTTAAACTGTCATCGAATATGACGCGGTGAAGAACCCTGTGTATGAAGAGTATATTACTACATAATATATGTATATAGATAAATAACTTTTCTATTGAGGTACATTAAATTTAGGTACACAAGTAACGTAACTAGATAATATTATGCAGCGCTCAACAAAAAGTACTTGACAAGACTGCAATGCGCCGCACTTACATGCAGAAAAGAAATTAAAACTGTCACTTGTTTGAACTTTTTCCAAGGAACTGTCATATTATTATTCTACAAGAAGGTATATATAATGACATATAATTTACATATACCTAACAATAAATGCATAATAATATAATACAATGTACGTTATGCATAAGATAATAATATACTGTTTATACAGCGTATACACGACAATGAGAAGTTAGTAAACAATATTTGCAAGCTCAACACAAAATACGTATTTACATAACAAAACAAAAACCTACTTACATATTATTAAATTTTAATCCGTTTTAAAAAGTTGTTCTCTCACTTTCGCGAGCAGACTCGTCCTCAGAAAGTCATTATTATTATAATTTTCCTGTTTCATATTATAATCGTTTTAGATTTCATCATACGCTTGCCATTTCCAAAATAAAAGGAAATATATCAGCCCGACATCTGAGACAAGGACGGATAAAATTACTCTGGTGTAGCACAGCTCAGTAAAATAACTTTATCATCGTATTCATTATCACTTGACTGCATCTCTCTTTCTCTCTCTCGCCAATCCCTTTCTCTGTTACAAACGAAGAACATAATATCTATGTGGTACACCTGCTTACTTTTGGGGCATCGTGAAACGCTCTGCAGTACACAGGTATAATGATGACACCTATCACATACGTCATGACGGTATGACTTTTCTTCCTTCTTGATATTAGATTTTCACACAGCAGTTTGTTCCTTGTCATTGAAATTTCCGAGGAGCTGTCTGTTTGCACTCGGCGACGCAATATGATGGTTGATTGATGCCCTCCGGTGTCTATGCCTCATTTTGGCTAGCTGGTCGAGATAGAACACCTGCGAGAAAGTGTCTCTAAACTTTTTACTCATACTACAGTAAAGAATAAAATTGATTGCAGAGTTGAGCAGAGCAACAAAATCCATCAGGTCGGCAAGTGGGAGATAGCAAGAATTGAAGAAAGCTTTGCCCAAAAGACCAGACAAAAGGGAAAGGAGTCCTTGAGGGAACTCTGTAATTAGAAAAAGGAGAAGGACAGCCAGAAGCATTCTTGTTGTTCGGTCGGAACCACCTGAGTCGTCACCTCCACGAGTGTTGTTTCTAGCTCCAGCACCACCACCGCCACCACCTCCTGCAGGAGACCCAGCTTGATTTCCTGCTGCCCCAGTTCTCTTGTTTGCAAGAAGCTTCTCCTTTCGTCGCTTTGCTTCCATTAGTGAATTAATTAGACGGAGACTTACCACCGTGAGCATAATGCAGGGAATAAGCTTTATTACCACACTGAAGAGATGAGTGGTACCATCATCCAGCACGTCAAATACGAACAAAAAAACAAAAAAGAAAAAGGATTAATTAATCATGAGTTTCATATACTAGACTTATCATTGCTGACTATGTGATGTCTTTTGCCGTGCCATGTAGCACGGTACGGTGATTATTACTGATGATAATAATTCTCTTAAAATCAATAGATTCAGTCTGTTTTCTCTCCTCAGAAAAACTCTATCACTTCACTATATATGTACACATATTTTCACTGATAGCAAAGCTCTACGTAGGAGTGAAATCAACGGAACAGATAGGATGTGAAAGCAGTCTTTTTTGGAACGGAGACGATGACGATGATGATACTTACAATACCAAATGTTCTTGTGTAGCACCAATTGTGTCGTTATTCATCTTCCTTCTCACAGCGAGTTGATATGTGACACATATTATGTGTACATACTTTCATCTTTTTTTTCCTTTTGGCGTGGTTCCTCTCTTTAGACAAGAAGACACATGTCGTAGAACAATACAAATGGGAATTATAAATGATGACGTGATTTTTATGTAAAACTGTATGAGATACGTTGAACAGTGGTAAAAGTATAGAAAACATTGGGCAGAGCACTTGACAATCCAGTCATGTATACAAGCAAGTGGCACATGCACAGACTCATCGCGCCACGCGGCATATCGTTTTTTCTCCTTTCAAATGATTTATGAGACGTATGGGAATTTACTCAGCTTTAGCATGCAATGCCGATAATAATGATAATACTGTGAAGACATATACTTACATCCGAAAAAAAACTAGATCGTATCTCATTGTTATGAATGCACATATTCACACAGACAATCACACTGGATACATTAAAACATGTACAAATCTCGTCTCATGGCACATTTATCCTCTCCATCGATCTTCTAAACTGTTTTATTTGAAACATCGATATTTAAAGAGTAGTATGGAGAGTGTAAAATATTTTTTCACCAAGAAAAATCTCCTCCTGATCACAATGGAACTGAAAGTTGAATTGTAATAGCTGGGGAGTTGTTATTCAACAGAAGAAAAAAAAGAAAGAAATGTCTGAATAAAGTGATCTTACATTTATACTTGTTAAAGAAAAAAAAATTTCATGATTGTCCGTCTTCACAGTTGCAGGTTATTTGATGCGACAGAGATATTAAATATTTGGTCGGGCAGAATCACGAAACGAAATGCCACCTGCTATCACGGATTAACGCGTTGCCTGCCTGCTTATTATTACCATTATCTAGAAATAAGTTTATAGTTTATACATTCATCCATGTAACTACCGTGTCCAGCAACTCGCCTACCTACTCACATTTATCCCTAGATACTTTGTATTCAATTCAACGCGATAGCTGATGCATATCAAATGAGAAAATTGCTGATGCTAGAAGAGCATCCACTTGCTGCCACTTGCCTTTTCCACGCTCAGTGCCCATGTCCATAAATGCATGATGATAAAATTGGTAAATGGAGTCATTTCTTTCTTGCCGGATTATTAATGTCATTTCTGCTAAAGCTTGTGTACTTGTGGATAGTCTTGTTAGTAGAATATAAGATACGTACTGATGATAAGCTTGCTTGCTCCATGTATTGCACAGCTACATTGTCATTTTGCCATTAAAGGCAAAACAAAGTGACACATTAAATTCTCCCTCTTCTTCTTCTCCTCCTTATTATTATTTTTATTTTCAAAAAGTTTTTGTTCGCTAATGCCCTTACCTAACATGACAATAGGATATCCTACTTGTATGAAAAGGATGAAACCTAATTTCATCATTGCTTTTGAGATTATCATCATCACTGAAGGAGTAGTATGACACGCTTGTTTTGTCCTTTCTTGTACAAAAGTATACGTTTTTGTGTGTAAATTAGGTATTCTCTATGATGATGAAAATAGGTAGCATTTTAAAAGCATTTGAATAATAGGAAAGCATATATACCTAGTCTATTTTCAATAATGTTAGTTCCAAGATGAACGATAAGATGACGACGGTGACGACTACTACACCATACATGTTGCTATATACATATTATATTTCTTTTGTCATACAGTATAGAAAAAGCATATACGGAGTTTTGACAAAGATAAACAGAAGAAAAAAAACTGCAAAGTTTGTCTCAGCATGCAAAATTGCAAATCAATTTGCTTTCTCTCCATTTTATTCAGAATTTTCTCAATTTACGACCACGAGAATGGCCTCATAACAATAACCCACTACTTCTACTACTACTGCTACTACTGTTTTTATTACTTTTTCAGAGTCGGACTAGATAACAAACGTGAAACCTAATATTATTTCCTCTTCACCCTTGCCGTGTGTAGTTTCCCATTTTTATGAGTATGTGTTTTGCTAGTAGGTTTGCGAGTATCAGTATTATTATCCTTCTCATCAGTTGTGTGCATGATAATGTAATGTTTATATATGTCTCTTCTGTATCAGTGGGTGGACTCAAATAGTCCATTGGAGAAATTTGATCTGGAGAGTGTACACTGCTACTGCTGCTATCACGTTCTTCAGATTTCATTGTGTGTATCTCCTCTCCTGTTAGTACTCCTTCTCTCTATTTCTCCAATAACATAACAAGGCAATTAATCTAAATGAGTAAACTACCATACAACCCATCACGTAGTCTGAAGATGAGTTTCTAAGAAAATGAGAAAAAGACGGAGAGAACGTTGACTCGTCTCAAGTTTTTTGGGGATTTTTTTGGAGAAAAAAAGGAAAGAACCTGTAAGATTCTTATCTTTCAACAACAACAACAACAAGCATACACACAAGCAACTGGACAATTCCCACGAGAGTGAGCTCATCTAGACGATTCACTCACTCATTCATTTCCACCATCATTCTGATGAACTACAAAGAAACAAGTTCGTGTCCACGGGCTTATTAGATTTTTTTTTTGTATTGTTTTGCTCCGTCGAGTAATCCATCTCATTAAGAAAGTCTTATTTTAAAACCCGTCGTTTTTCTAATTTTCATTAAATTTTCTTTCCTAACTAAATGTACTAGAATGTTAGAAAGTTTTTAAAAAGTTAATGGATATTTTGGACGTACCTGTAGAGCCAAAAGTTTATGTTCATAAGATAGGGATGTTTCAGAGCCAAGGCAGATAAATTTACAATGTATTTTAAATCTTCTTCAGACGGTGGTTGTGGAGTAGTGGAAGTTACATTGAAAATTTCAGCAGTTGTCGTTGCTAAAGTTGTTGAAACTGGTACTGTGGTGTTTGTTACGGAAGGATTAATAGTTTTGATGGCGAACGTGAAGTAGATGGGGACACAAAGTAGAGGCGAAACCAGGTATGCCGAGCAGATTGCCCACTTTGCTCGATCCATTGTACATAACGTCTTGCACCTGAGTGGTTTGGCGACCATAATATAACGCCAGACAGCAAGCGTCAGCGTTAGCCAGATGGAAATTGTGTGGCAAATCTAAAGGACATATGTAATTAATGGTTAATTTCGTAGTGCATAATTAACTTTGCAAAATTTTAATGAGAGAGAAAAATGGACGTGGCAATAATTTACCTGTGAAAAGTTAGAATGTGCTAGAACAAACATTGCCCATCCGTAAGTTTTTCTTTGTCCACCAGTTTCATCCGGAAGAAAGTTCATGTAAATTGTAAATGGTATGTACTCCACCATATTTAACAGATCAGCAAGGGCAAGTCCTGTAAGAATGGCGTTCGTTGGGTTGATCATTTCCTTTCGTGAGAGAATGATCAAGTTGAGAGTATTTGCCAACGCGCCAAACACGCACACTATTAAACTGGCATATCCGTGAACATGTTGTGCATACACAACTCCAAATGTCTTAAAGTCACGACCGCAGTAGCCCTGTTCTTGTGCTGCTTCTGCTGACGAATTGGTTGCAACAGTAAAGGTATCATTCACAGGCAACGGTGTGGTATCAAACCTGTCACTATCGCCCCAATCGTTTATGTCATCCATATCCATGATGCTTCTCGACAAAATCGGATTGTAAATTTTGTATAAAAATCTCTCTGAATACTTAACAGCGTCTCTTTTACTAATGCTGGAGTCAACACTGCTCACTTGTACACTTTGAACTTGTCATTGCAGTAGTCTGAAAATACAAGAAATAGTAATTTGTAGTACATACGTTAGCAAAAACCAAAACTAATTACTCATTTTACCAAGCCGATTGTAAATTCTATTTCTTTTTATTTATTGTCGGGTATGTTGACCATTGCCATTTGCCAGTACGCGTACAGGGAGAGAGGGAGAGAAGGTAAACATACTGATTAAATGCCACTTTTCTAATTATTTTTTTGACCATTTGTTACGTGCGGTGGAAATTCATTATTACCATAATGCCACCTTCTTTTATTGCTTTTCCACTTAATTTCATTGGCGGAGCCCACCTCCTCCTTTAACTGTCACATGCACTAAGCATGCCTTAGTATTATATTTATGCTCGCAAAGAGAAAAAGAGGGTAAATATTTGCTTTCCTTCACAGTACAGCAAATTCATTCATTCATTATTTAACAACATTGCACGTTTCACTTGCAACAGCGTCAATCAATACGTAAATGTTTGCTGCGTGTATTACCTTCGATAAGATTCAGCTCAAATGGCTTATACACGGTAATACTCCACAAACTAGTAATAACCTACAGTATTCAGAGCGTGTCTTACTCACCTTTCAATCACTAATGCATCCGCTACAACATGACGTGTTTTGCAATGTGCTGTTTGTTTACCCATCCAACGCTAATTTTCACCCAGTAAAAGTATGTGTGCATGCTTTCTAATACCGTTTATGCTATTTATATTATATTTTTCTCTAATTTTTATACACCAACAAAAGTTTGGAGTGGAAAGAATAAAAAAAAGAAAATCAGGAGACCATACGCAAGTTTCAGTTAGTACAATAGAAAGTGTACAAAAATGCCTGGGTGAAAAATCATGTAAAAAATAACTTTTCTCCTCTCACTTATTCTTCTTCTTCTCCAAAAATGAAATTAATGCATTCACCGCGACCACTAAACCCACAACATGCAAACAAAACCACACGGGCACCCATCATCCTCATCATTATCACAAAATGAATGAGAGTGAAATGAAACTTAATGGATTCTTGAATTACACTTGGGTGGAGACGTTGGGCAGGAAAATAATAACAAGAAAAAATCAGGCAAGGGAGAAAACTCGTACTTTTCCCGTATTAGTATTCTAGCATGACATGACTACATGACAGGAACACTGAGAACTTCTACAACTACTGCTTGCTGCTGCACTGCTTTGAGCAAAAAGGAAGTGTAAAGGAGACTAGCGGAAACTTGAAATGTATTTTCTCTCTGCTTGCTGCTGCTTTCCTCTTGTCGCTTTTTGCTGATGGCGATAGCGGTGGTGGTGGAGGATGGACATTTGGGGTATCCTGGGAGAATGAATGTAGATAAAAAAGGGAGAAAAAATGCGGAACATGGACAGCGTTTTCTTTGGACAAGCTACATCCGGTTGGTAGGTGCTGGCTGGTGGCGGTGGTGGGGATCGTGCTAGTAAGCAAGGTCATTTAGCACGCCACAAACGCAATACTACACGTTGACAGACGAGAGTCGCTGCTGCTGCTGCTGCTATTAGAGTGAATTGAATTCGTTTATGGGTTTACTCACACTACCAACCTTTATGAATAGTAAGCAAACTGCTGTGTAATATTATTATTATATGCATGCAAATACTTGGCCGTCTACACTACAAATGCCGTTTCTTCTTTTTTATGCCACACCGCAACAGAAAAAAAGTTTTATTTTTACATTGACACACACCACCAAAAAGCTTTTTTAATGCAACAAACTGGTTGATACTTTTCTTCTTCTTCTTCTTGCTCTGGCTTTTTTTGTCTATTTATTCTTCGCAGTAAAAGCACTAGAGTTTCACCTCACATAGCAGTACAAGAAGACCACTGTCAAATGGAACAATAAAAAGACACAAACTTCAACTTACTCCACTTTGTTTATAGTACACTTCTCTTCGTACATTTTCAGTCAACGTGATGCAGAAAAAAGCATCGATGAATCGATGCAATGAAAGATGTGAAATAAAGCGTGAAATTGACTTTACATTTAGTACTGTGCAATTCGTTTATATATTGCTATTTTCCCCTTTTGCCTTTTAGTAGATGGCTACAAAAGAGGCACTAAATGGGCGAACACGAAAGACCAAGTGGCACGACGACGATTGTCAACCATAACTTATCCGGATTCGGTCACACCCACACACCTACTAACTCCTGTAATAATACGTATCAACAACATAAGCGTCGTCACCACCACCACCACCGCTTTATTCCGCTTTTGGGATATATACCTATATGCATATACATCCCTTGGTGTAAAGAGAAATGGAAAAAGCAAATAAGCATCAGAGCCTAAAGTTATTGCTCTCCTTTTCTGTGATTATTATAGGTTCACTTTGAAACTAACGGCCGTTCGGATCGCACTTTACCCACTCATTCACTCTCAAACTGGCAAAATCAACAAATAGAGTAGAAGAAGAATGGTGCCGTTTATTTAAGGGTGTTTTACGACGACAGGCGGAGCGAACTAACCGGTAGCTGTTTAAATTACTCCCGAAACTATAATAATATTGAAATGAAGTAAATATTTATGTGCAGACAACAGTCAAAAAATATGTACATATAAATTTTTCAGCAAAAAAAACACCGCCGTGCCGCCGCCAGTACACAGCATTTCTACGATGATGCTTGCTTACTACAAAAGATCCGATCGATCGGTGGTGCAGGAATAAAAGATGAGCAAAACTGACAGGTTGACAACTCGGCAAATGATCGACAAAGTATGTTGAAAGTCCGAAGGAGTGTTTCATTAAAACAAAATGAACAAAAAACTAGAGCGAATCAGTTTATCAATGAGTTGATTCTATTACCTTGTTTCATTGTTCTATTCATTTTTTTAGATTTATTTTTGAATTTCAACGATTTGCATTGTCGATTATAACAATGATGATCTGTCGATCAATTGAACGTGATGATAATGAAAAAAAAACTATTCAAGAATAGAATTAATGTAGATATATTTTTTACAGTTCTCTAGCACTCGCAACAATCGGGAAAGAATAGAAGAAGAATTGACAATGCAAAAAAGCTGATTAGTAAAAATAAAA
>JAHZMT010003769.1:0-10972 GCA_027743785.1 Sinhomidia bicolor
AAATTTTCTTATTCGGTAAATCAAATTCTGTAAATTGCGCACAAGTTCATTTTACATGAAACTGGAATTATGTACAGACACATAATATTGATTTGATAGACGATAATTGGGGAATTTGTGCGTATTTATGACAAAATGTTACCAATTAAGTGGCGCAGAATTTAAATACTCTGTGATTATCGTACAATTGAAAGATGATAGTAGTGATAGTATTTATTTATGATTTCACAATCCAGGGAAAGGTACCAAAAGTTCAGTTACAAGAAGTGCATCAACCCCACGTAAATGATTTATTGCTTACTTTACAATCATCATTTACGTTAAGGTTTGCAACGTTCATATTCTATCTGTCAACTTTACTGTACAGCTTACAAGCTACTGTGACGAAATGTCTATCATTTTATATATAATAATATGTATAATAATTTCGCATGATCTGATCCCAATCCAAATATAATTTCTCAAAAAGTTATCATCTATAACAAAATACATGCTCAAATGAATCTGAAAATCTTCACGCGCAATAAAATTTGGTTGTCTACTTAGGTATGTTTTATGATATGAGCATTACATAACTTTGGAAAATGAAAAATCACTGATACCTACTACGTGCTGTAGTTATTAAAGTGATTATCATAATTGTAGTAGGCGTCTTGTCTCGCACTAACTCTGGTATAACGTTTGGTATCTATCCAGAAGGGAAATCCCCTTAATGATATACCTACCTAACCATATTCACAATAATTAAGATGTAGAAAGGTTTTGTCTTTAGTTTGCAACGTACTGCAGCGTGCTTAAACTCACAAAGGACAAATTATAAATGTTACCTTACAATAATGCAGAAATGCATCAAAAGAACTTGTCCTAAAACTCTTATTAGATGTATTCTCAACCTTTAATTAATTATGATGCATCAATCTTTATCAAAGTTGTGTGATCAAAGAGACATGTTGGAAGCGAAAATAATATGAATTTACTTTTAATCTTTGATCTTGTCATGTAATTTGTTTACATTTCGTTAGTCTATTAGGCAATGCAAACCACGAGTTATCAGTACATGACTGAATAGGCTGCTTAGTGCTAGTACGAGATGACTGGGATTACTAGAACTTCTAAGTAAATAAATTAGCGTCATTTTTGCACAAGTTTGGCCTTCACTGCTACGCTGACTAGGTACGATAATTGCAAATGTAAATGATCGTCTTTGGTTTTTAGCGCCTATAAGGAAGTTTTACATCTTGGATGAATTAAGTACGAAGGAATTAATTATTAATAATAAACACAAGTGTGTACACAATATGGAGAATTGACGATAATGGATGTGCAAACTCATGTTCAGGGGAGTAGTCGCAGTAGTTTTATTATTAGAAGGATGTCGTTCATTATCATATAATAGCGATGATATCTATAGGTAAGAATCAATGCGCAGATTATGTTAAACTGCCATTTGTTTTCTAGAAGGGTACGGTCTTTATGTTTTGCATGAATGCAAGTAGCAAGACAGAATATTTTTTATGTATATTTAGGCAAACGCATTCTCACACAACAACGATGAAAAAAATGCATACCTGTAACAAACCGCCGAAAAGATGATAAATAAAGTACTTGTTGTTGTGAAATTGTCAATAATGCTCACAATAGAATTTTTTTGCAGTGTCATTCATTTTTATTGTCAACTTTTCAGGAAGCATACGCTCACGATGAGAATCACTTTTACTTTGCTATGCGTCAATTTTAATTTTTTTTACTCACCGTTTCTACTGACTGTAAGTAACGTAGCGTCATCAAAAATAAGGACAATTTAATGTATAAATATATTTTTAAACAATAGGATGTACATATGCTGTAAATTTTAATGTCCAGCATTATTTATGCAAAGTTTTCGTACGTGCCTAGTTATACAATTTCAACAATCATAAATATACTTTCGCAATATAACTCTATAATATAACGGCAGATCATGTAATAAGATAATCCATGTACAGTATTAACAACCAGCTCTCAGAATAATTTATTCAATTAGTTAAATGCTCATCAAGTTCCACTTTTTAGCATTATAATTAAGGCTGCTACTGCTAATGATTTGACGTGTTTAATAAAATAAGTAACAACTGGAGTTGGCATAATTTTCAAACGTAATGTTCTCATATAGCAAAAATTAAATTGAGGGTACAAAGTTGCAGTGAAGTACTTTTTTAAATTCCCTTTTGTAAAAAGGTAACAAAACAGAAATATAGCTAATTACCAATAGATTATTCAATTGTCTATTTAACTGATTAAAAATAACAACGGAGCAGTTTAAGGTTTATTGTGTTGTTGTAAGTTATTGGATTACACTTTGTTAAATCTCTACAAGTAGAATCATGTTAAGCTGTTGTTGTGAGATATGAGGGAACTTGATGATAGGTTTATATAAGCCTCAGACTATTTGTAATTTACTCTTACACACAAGAGTTTAAAACATTTAAGAGATTTTATTTTTGATTCCTATACCATATCATGTCTATCGTATTTTAAACAGTAAACTTTAAAAAGCTTTGAGTGAGAGTTTCTTTGTAATGCAGTTATAAAGGAAGGAACTGTACTAGGTAAAAACCAATTTTGGCACTCGCTGCTTTATGAGGGTGTAGAATTATACATTCAAAGTTCGAACAATGACAGTAACGGATACCTCCACAACTTTGTATTCAAAATGTAAAAAGGACATTTCATTTAAAATAATAGTAAACGTCAGAAGCAAGCTCTTTAGCATTCTACTCAACATTAAAGGTTATTGAAACTTTAAGTACAAGTTTTCTATGTATCAATTTCCTCCCATAGGGCGACTTTGACTTTAGCAAGAATTCATGGCGCAAGAAATACACTGAGTTTAACAATAAGAGCTTTAAAACACCCAGATAAGTGAAATGCGAATTCTTAAATGTTACTAATTTCCTTGAAAGGGACTATTATGTTGTCTGTCAGTCTTACTTGATTGGCGTTTTGTGTTAAACTTTTTAAAGCTAAATTTTCATGTATTAAATTGAGTAATGTGTTGTAATCTTTATTTTCTATCAAAATTTGAAAAAAATGCAAATATTTTCTTTTTACTTTTGCCTTTATTATGTGCTAAAAGTGCTACTTTTTTATTTCGCTTACAAAAAACACATTTCATATCAATAGTGCGCCAAACGTCTGCGTGCACGCCAAAAATTCTTCAAGCACCTTTATTAACGACATTTACATTAACGCTTTATTTCATCTCTCTGCAAGTTCATATCCTAGTAATGTTTACATCCCTTACAACCCCAACTCCAACAGACTTTTGTAAACGTATCTAATAATTTAATAAATATATTAAGGAATATGCCAAGTCCTCTCTCTCTCTCTTTCTTATCAGTAGTGCCATATAATGTGCCATACATGAGCGCTTGGTATTTCAACAGTCTGACTTTGTGTAGAAGGCAACTGTAATACAAACAGCAGCTGCAGTATCCGCAGCACAATAATATACAAATGAACATCATTTACTTCACCACAACTGACCCAGATTTTATCTACAAAACAGAAAGGGCCTGTCTCCTCATGAATTTGAAACTGGTGTACGCATACACACATAATATACGAGATGACTTTAACAATAATCATAAGATGAGATTGTGCACTGGTGAAACAACAAAACTACAAAAGAAAGAGTAAGTGAATAATATGCGTAACTTACAAGAGTTGTTGTGTGTATCTGATTCTTAGTTAGTTGAGTACAAGCACATTATAGAGGAATAAACAATATTGCAACAATGATTTTTAATGTAGCATCTTCGTGTGCTTGCAGAGAGCAACGCTTGTTGCAAAAAAGTCAAAAATCAAAATGCCATTTATAGTATCTATGTATCTGCCTTTCCTTAGGTATGTATAGAATCTACCATTCTGCATATTATTATGATTTTAACATGAGTACTGCTGCTGCTAATGGCAAGTTGAACTCTTTATTTTTACCAGTTACTTTTTTTATTTATCAACAATTAAATGCAATGCAGGATGCACGTCTGCATATATTTTTTTCAAAAACATTTATAATCTACCTATGTACATACATGCACACATTTGATTGCATTTTGTAAAGACTAGGATATGGCGTCATCCGTTTTCGCTTATGAAAATCTAATGATTATTGAATTGAAAGAACACGCAATCTTACCAGTTCGTCATAAACGTGAACAGAAGAGAGATGGTAGAAAAAAACTCTTGATTGTTGCAATTCAATAGTAAATAGAATCTTTCGAATTTAATGAACGTACCTATAAGTGTACTACTACCTATGTACGAAGTAGTACTAGTAACCAACTTGCAATTTTGTGCGCTATGCACAATCATTGCAGTGTGTTGAATCGCTAAAAGGTATTTTTCGTTGAGGAGTGCGCTGCTGCATAACCCTACAGATAGATAGACTAAAGACGCTGCTACTACAACCATTGCGGTAAACGGTCAAGTCAACAAGGCATTTTTCATGCACTCTTGCAACAATGAATAGTTAATACACGACAGAGGATAAATCGCTGCTTGCACTACCACAGCGCAGTGCAGTACTACTACTAAAACGAAATGGTAGTGGATGGCTAACAACGTTAAAAAAGGGTTTTCTCTTTCATTCTGAAACAGCAATGAATACTGAGTATAAGGACCCACAACTAAAGTCCTTGTCCTTTTAAATCACATATACAAATATGTCCCAAACATTATTATTATCATAATTATTTAAAAATAAATTTTCCTTTACACAACCGAGATTATTTGGATACACAACACAAGAATAATGTGAACATTAAATGGTTTTTTGTTTGTAAAACTTTTGGTAACAAAATAAGAGATCAGTGAAAAAGTAAATTAGTGAACATTACTCAACAACTCTTCAACGGCAATCAAGAGGGAGATCAGCACTTTGCTGATCGAAAATACTTTTTTACATGCACACTTGCACATTATTGGAATTTGGTTTTATGTAAATTTGTTCTTCTTTTCATGGGAACTTTTGTTTAAAAATGGAGCCAAAACCTTTGGAAAATTCTTTACGACTCTGTCAACAACCTGAAATTTTTTGTAGTAAACAAAACCGCACCCATAATAGTTTTAATAGAATGAGGGATTGGAAGTGGACAGTGTCAAATGTTTTGCTGGTTGTAATACTGTTCTTAAGTTGCAAAGTGGAAAGAAGTGACGCTGGAAAAATTTTGATAGTCCATCCAATGTACACTGGTTCTCATGTACTTACGCTGAGAACCGTAGCCGACTCACTGACCAAACGTGGCCATCAAATTCATATAGTTAGGTGGAGAGATGAGCATTATTTTCCCACTGTGAACAATCCCAACATTACCGAGACGTTGTTGAGTGTGGATAACTCGGAAGGAAGGTGGACATTTTTGACCAAGGAGAAACAAGCAGCATTTAAGGTAATCTTGTGGGAAAGTTGATACGTGTGTTTTGTCTGCAGAGTGTTTATATGCACAAGTAGCAAAGCAGAATAAATTATATTTTTACTCATTGCAGGTGCCCTACGATATCCTATGGAATTCTGGACTAACATACAAGTCTGTAGTTGAAACTGCCGGGGAAGCTTTTCCTCTTATTAAAAAGCATTGTGATGATCTTCTAAGTAATAAGGAGCTTATTAGCCAGCTCCAAGAGGAAAAATATGACGTTGCCATCATTGACATTCTTTACAATGAATGCGGCCTTGCTCTGCTGCACCATCTTAAAGTTCCTTCAGTCGGATATTGGGCTTTTCCATTTTCATCCGGAGAGGCAGACTGGACGACAGCGTTTCTTCCATCCTCTCACATTCCTGCATTCATGTCCCGCTTAACACACGAAATGACATTTTTTGAAAGAGTATACAACGTTGTAATGAAGTTGGGAAGTCATTTTGTGGTTTGGTTACAATGCTGGAATATCAACCAGTCCCTTCAAAAATATTTGCCAGGTTCACCTCATCCGTATGACTTGTTAAAGGACATGAATGGAATGCTGATTAACACCGACTACGCTTTGGATTATCCGCGTCTACTTCCGCCTACATTTATTAACGTCGGTGGGATGCAAATTCGAGAGCCCAGACCGCTACCAAGAGTATTTATACTTAATCATTGCTAGTCGTATTAAATTTCAGTCTTTTCTTTTTGCAAAATTTGCTTCAAAGGACATGGAATTTATATATTATACTTTGCTATAATTTCAATAGGAAATTGAAGATTGGATGCAAAGCTCTGGTGAACACGGAGTAGTGCTTCTCACCATGGGCTTCATCTTCAAGCCACAAGTTGTTCCGAAAAAACTAGTCAACTCATTCATGGAAGCGTTCAGTCGTTTTCCTCAGAAATTTCTCGTCAAATTTGAGGGACCTATTGACTACGTGCCACCAAATGTTAAGGTGCTTCAATGGATTCCACAGCAAGATGTACTAGGTATGTGGAATTCATTGCAGCAATATATTATGTATTAAACGAAAGCCAAGTCTTTGCCGATTTCTAAAACTCTCGTTAATATTTGCAGCCCACCCGAAAACCAAAGTTTTCGTCACCCACTGCGGACTTCACGGTGTGATGGAAGCAATATATTTTGCTGTGCCAATGGTAGGTATGCCCATCTTCATTGATCAAGGTGATGCCTTGATCAAAATGAAAGAAAAAGGCATCGCTGTCGGTTTCAACAAGGATACTGCCACCGCTGACGAAATTTACGAGCTCATCTCTGACGTTCTCAGCAATTCCACCTACAAAACAAACATTGAAAAACTGTCGTACTTGATGAGGGATGTTTCTGAACCTCCACTAGACAGGGTCCTTAATTTTATCGAGTACTTCGCTGCCATTGTTTTAGGTGTCGCAGTATTTCACGTGGTGGTTTTGTACTGCATATACAAGTATGGATGGCCTGCAGTGCAGCCACAACTTTTGGAAATGCTTCAAACGGTGCAGGAGAGGCTGAACGAATCAAAATACAAAGAACAACTGGAAATGTTTCAAGCCAGAGCGCATTTGATAATGTCACGACTAAGAGGATTCCATGCATCCGCAAGAGAATCTGTTCGCCGACACTCGGCTCTTATCAAAGATTTGAAAGACTGCATGCTCAACAAAAAATTCGACGGAGATTCAGATGACTCACCGGTAATCACTACTCCTATTGGAAGGGTGGCAGATTTGGTGTCTAGATTTTCCAGTGCTGCCGCGACAGTAACAGAAGAAATTGATAAGAAACGCTTGTAACATAAAATAAAATTGTCAATTTCCCCCCGGTTTTTGCAACAAATTTGATCATGTATTTTAGTACTATTAGAAGCTTTCCCCTTCTCTTGTTGCTGATTGTATTTACACGACGAAAAAACGTTATCATTACAAACCCCGCTTCTTCATTCATATCTCTAAATAATAGTTTTCAAAGTTGGTTAAACAGGTGGGGTGCTGTCTTTTTTTAGATAAACGGGGAAAGGACGATACCAAACCAATTACAAGTATTGTACAGCATTTTGTTGATGAATGTGTGTACTACGTGAACGTGAGTCATCATATAACATGTATTTTAAAGTAGTAAACGCTGGTCATTAGATTTTTTTCTATATAGAAAACCTGTACATACTTAATATATATATATTGTTATAAATATAACTCGATATCGTGTTTAAAGTGCATACAATTTATAGAATAATATTAATTAGATAGATTGACTTGCTAAATACTGTCCTCTTACAATTTGCACAAAAGTAGACCATCCATTCATCTTTGGTTGGGAAGAAATAAAATGTCATAATAAGAATGTGTAAAATATCCGTCCTGTATTTGCATCTGGTTGGATCGAGTCGGGTCTACTTTTCCTAGCACTCTAATTTTGTATATTTGTCTTTTACTTCTTCTTCTTCTTTTAATACTAATTAGCAGGAAAATAAATCGACAATGTTTGTAATAAAAAAAGTAATTTACTAACAATGTTTGTCGGAATGTAAAACAGCACAGCATATTTTGAAGCAGTGTCCCGATTGTTTTGATAAAAAATAATAATTTATCAAATTGATGTTGATATAATGTTATACATAATACAAACATGTGTATTTTAATTTTTCGTGTGTCAGAAATAATGTCACTGCCATTATCATGTTTTTTACTATCATCAACTGTGGCAATCATGTTTACATGCCTTCTTATAAATGCATTAAGAAAAGATCATAATCAAATAAAGTTATCTACTTTTACGATAAGGTATTTATTTTTTAGTAATGTAAATAGTAATTATTATTTGTGAATATCTTATTAGGTACATATACATACATGCGTATATAATATAGAGTATAGGGATTAACGAATAATTTATATTATCAGGAAACACTTATAAACGCGTAATATTAAATGCAGTCAGCAATTAATTTACTACATATGATCATATCTTATCGATCGGATACATTTTTAAATTTTATTTCTAGATATATCATGTTAAAAGGTTTTAATTATCTAATGACAGACTCTGAAAATTATGAGAAATAATGGCACCATTCAACACTGTAACGACACAACCATCACTCTAATTTTGTAACTAAATTGACATTTTATATATAGTCTTTTCAGAACATGCGGCTTCGGTATACTTCGGTATGTAGAGATTTCAAGTTTAGTGTAAAAAGGCATTACCACGGACTGTAAACTACTAAAAATTACTTGAATGTGTTTTTATCATAGAAAATATTATTATCCGATGAAATATCCTATTCAAATCATGTTAAAGCGTAACAACAACAAACAATATACGACCATTTCATAGTTAAAAATTTCATTCGACAATTTCTCATTTTTTCAAAACTTCTCAATCAAAACTAAAATTATTATGTTGTTCAATTATTATTTGTACACAAGTTTCCCACACCGCACACAGCTTATATCTCATAAAAATAGCAAGCTCAGAATAAAGATTTTTAACTGTGTTGCTGGTCCACCAGATTTCCAATATCAATAATTGTATAAATCTGAATTGGTAGTGCCACTTTACAACAACTTAAACGAATCCTTTGAAGATTAACAATGATTATAATATTTAACATTCCCCAAATATGCTGCTGATTCCAACAAAATTTCATTCACTCGTGCAAACGTGTGTAGGTGTTAACGGTGGTGACAACACCGCACGCACTTTTTATAAACAGATTTACAGGGAAGAGCAAGAACTAAAATTAGTAAAGTTGTCAGAAGTGTGTGTGTGTGGCTATTTCTAAAAATTAGTTGTAATATTAGTAGATCAAGAAGATTACTAGGAAAACAATTCTCCGTGTTTTTTGAAAAGTTTACTATTTGATACGAAGTATATAGTAAGTAGCTATTGATTACTTTATTCTCTATCCACTTTGAAAATCAAGCTGTAAATTGGGTACGTAAATTGGTTCCTTTTGTCATTTGTATTAATATTTCTGAGCACCGCCGGGATAGTAGGGTTGCTGAGGTGCATAAGGTTGTTGTTGAGGGTATGGGGCGTTTGCATTGTATGGTGGTGGAGGATATCCCATTCCGGGTGGTGGGGGACCTTGCTGAGGATAAGGTTGTTGTTGGTAAGGCATTCCTCCTTCAGGCGGCCCAGGCGCATAAGGTCCAGGTGGATACTGTTGTGGATATGCACCAGGTGGACCGGGATAGTATGCTCCTGGTTGAGGTTGATACATAATGGGAGGTTGTTGTTGAATAACTGTTGTTTGTCCTCGCGGCTTGTCCACTGAAACGTTTCAATTTTCACCAAATAAATATAAAGTTTCTAAATCAATTTAATTTTTAAAATATTGATTAAACTTACTGCAACAGGAACAGCACAGGTACAAGCACGCTCCGCACAAGGCACACTCAACTAGGTCCTCAAGATCCAAACACATTTTGAAGTAACTGGACTAGAAGTATTGAAAGAAAGGTTGCTTCGAAGTAATTTTTTTTTGTTTATGGACAATATTGTTTTAAACTTATAGTAGGTATCACAGTTTTGAAAATGAATTGTGCCCCCTTTTGTTATTATTGTTACACAACAGCAATAATATAATATCAAACAAAAATGGTAATCAATGAAACAGAAATTTCTATTTAATAATGAACGCTGAATTCCAAAATATTGTAGAAAATTAATTTTATATGATGGTATAAAATTGTTAAATGGTATACACAGCCTGCTTTTAGACTTTATACGCCCAGCAAGAAAAAAAGTGGTCAATAAAATGGGTATGAAATGAATTCTTTTGCTAATGAAGCTATTTACGTATGCATAGAATTGATAATGATGACTAGTTTAACGAAGCTAATATCCAATGAAATAACACACAATATTACTCGCTGCTCTCGTCTGTCTGGTTGTTACCAAATATACGCGGAGAACTTTACTGCTACTTACACTTCCTTATTTGTACGTTTATCTCCTTGAATTCTACGGTTAAGTTAATAATAATTGCTGTGAGAATGTTATTGCAAGTTGTACGTATTCAAGGTGAATCATACTTGGCTTGACTGGGTAACAAAAATTAAATACGTTCTAGGTGGGACAGTCAGTGAGTAAGTAAGTACATATAACAAGAGAGCTAGAAGCTATTATAAGCAGGTAAAAATTCATTTCATTCTTTTATTTCTTGGCTTTACCAACAACTAGTTCACTTACCCAGTTGCACAACTGAATTATACACACAGCAACACGTTATAGCATGCATTACAATTACACTACGAGCTTATACATACATATATGATATGACTTGCATTTTCAAAGGGAAAAATAATGCTCTCATCCTTTCCATTCGCATTCATTTTTTGTATGGAAAGCGATATTCAACCTTTTTTGTGTGCACGGTTGTACATTGTAAGCAAATATATATCCTGTACTCCTGTTAGTGCTAGAAAAAATAGGAACAGCAGCGTTGAGTTTCGGCCTTTGTTTTTTTTGAAATTCAAACATTCAAAAAATGTCATTTCTCTCAGGCATATCGTGC
>JAHZMT010003770.1:0-10514 GCA_027743785.1 Sinhomidia bicolor
ATTGTCAGAAAACGTTCTGTATTTATTAATTAAAAAGTTTGCAGTTCACCGTAACCGCTAGTTATTATAGTCTGGTTTCATACGCATGTATAAAATTTTAATAGACTAATTTCATTAAGCATAATTTTTGAAATTGTTATACACATATGCTAACATTTTTGTTTGTTTTGTTTTGTTTTTTGGAGCTATTTCCAGACGACATTGGCAGTACATTTGACAACGTGGTCTTTTGAACGACCGTCTCTTGACCCTCGATAAAGTTCCCACTTTGTTGATCCGGTTTTGAAAAGGTGATTTCCAATATTTTAAAATTATTGACATTCAATTGCTTGCATTTGTTTATAATACTAGTTACTGTTTTTGAAAATTATGCAACTATTTTCAAAAAGCAACATGGTGTCACTTGGTATATGAAAATTTACAACGAAAAAAATGTAACCATATGTAAACAAAATATTATGGGTTATTGTAATTCTGGAGAGTCAAAGTAAACGCAACATACACTTATTTAGAATAAATTTTAAATTATAAAAATTTCAGCACTTGTGTTCTCCATTGTACTGATTGGAATGAGTTGGTGTCCGGTCACAAAACCTCCTCCGGTGCAATCAGGGTCAAGAGCAGCATCTTGGGAAAGCGTGACTTCATACAATGTGCAATCTTCCATTGGAAGAGCAAGCAAGTTCGTGAGCCACAATGGATTTTAGTATTCAAATATATGCAACTCTTGGCTTCAGCACAGTGTTGTGTTACGTAAAACCATTTCTTCATCATCATCATCACATCAACTCAAGACTCCTCGCCACCACCGCTGCCCCGCACATCGTCGCTCACAAGAAAACTTGTTCTCCTTCTCACTCACACTCACACTACATACATACATACATACTTACTTACTTATATGAATATCATTATTATTACGTAGTACATATGATTGTATAAAGAATGAATGAATTAAACTTTGAACTCGTCAGTTGAACACTGAACGAGTTATTGGCTGCATCTTAAATAATTTGCTTGCTCTGCATTTATTCATTTTACGTTTGAAACGGGAAAGTCCAATCAGTACCTTTCTCTTGTATTGCAGAAGGTAGAGATGCTAGTTGAGGAAGGGGGCAAAATTTTCTACGGGCTATTGGCTATAGTAGCGGTGTTAATATTTAATATTATAATCGTATTCGTGTTGAACAAGGGAAGCAATCAAGACCAAAATGCTAATGTCCCCAATAATCACTAGTTTAATACTAAATATTTTGGATTAGTAAATGTATAATTTTACGTTTTTTAAAAAACATTTTAAAAAATATTTAAAAAGTGATTCTACTGTAGTCAAATCAAGTATAATCTTTTTAAGAAATTTGTAAAAAAACCTTTTGTTGTCTGCTCTATTGCCTTTGCCTAGAGCAATTTTTCGTTTGATAAATAATACCATTCATTCAATCATTCATACATACTGTTTTTCGGGTCGTCATGGAGTCTCGTTGAAAATTTCTACCTATAAACTCTTGCCCCTAATCCCCTAAAACTTAGATCCTGTTCAGGGTAAGTCTCCAGATATAGAACACCTAGACGAGGTAAGTTCTCACCGGATTCTGGATAAAGGATACTAACGAAAAAACAGACTTTCATCAAGTAGCCATTTTCTATAGAATCTGACTCGTTTGCTTGTTTGAATTGCTTGTTTTGTTAAAATATGTAACTAGTTAATATGTTTAGGTCAAATGATCAAGTTCTCATACTTCCCAACTGATCTTAATCTTCTATAACGTTTCCAATTTCTTCAATAATTACCGTGGTACGCAAATAAATTCACATCCACAAAAACATTAAAAATGGAAGACGGAAACTGACAAAGTTGTTTGCCACTTATCTACGTTGAAACATCTAACAATCTTTAACAATACATTAAAATTTATTTGATGTTTCCAAAGTCATTTTGTTTTTATTTATGTGAGTTTGCACATATTGTATTGTCTGTCAGAAAAGATGCCTCCCTCCCAGTGGAGTGAACCGTCCACCTGAGAAAGTGTTTTCCGAGTATGACAACACTTCCCAATTTATACAAAAGTTGTGTCATGAATTCATGATTCATGATAATGATATTTACAGGGGTTTGAAAATTTAAAAGAAATCCGTGGTGCTCTTAAACTTTTACCAACCAGTGCTGAAGTATGCAATATTAATTTTTCGTCGTCAAATAAATCAAGCGATAATATTTCCTTGAAATAAAAATTGTTATTATTTACGAACAAGCTATTTTAAATTTTTCTACTATTACCAAAACTCGACGTTTTAAAAGCTGCCTGACATTCAGCTGCTAAGTGATGATTTCAATTGATCCCATTAAACACAATTATGCAAAACGTACAATTCATTTTAACATGTAAAAATGTGCTAACCTATGGAAATGATTGCCACAAAAAATTCAGTTAGTGTTTAACTCAAATTAAATTTTCCACATTTACATCCACAGAGTTTCAAACGTTAACTAGAAAGAGCATACATATGTCCCAATTTTCAGGAATAAAATACACGAAGAAGTGATAATCATTATACAATTAGTTAAAAGACAAGCGACTTAATCAGCGGAGATGAAATTAGTCAATATACCAAATATGCAATAAAAGAAACCCATAAGTACTTAACTAAAAAGTCAAAAAAGGTATTTACTTTTATGCCGTTTCGAATCAGCTCAGTGTGGGTGACCCATCTTGAAATAATAAAAAATATATTGGACCAGTATAGTAGAAGTTAACTGCTTTCTGTTTATCTGTGCTACTATAAATTGTGTTGAATTTGAGGTTGCCCTGGTACGTAATTTGCTAGGTTGTGCTCAGTATTCAAGTGGCTCTGTTGCTGGAACTCGTTAGAAGAATAACTACCCGTTGCTACATCAACGGGTGCCGCCAACCAATCATGATTTCTAGACGCATTTGTAGCTCCAAATAGCTGGTTAAGCGGCTGCTCTGCTATTGCTGGTAATAAAGAATGGTAACCAAAGAATGTTGACATGAGGTTGCTGTTGCTAACTTATTACCGCTGCCTCCGTCATTACTCCTTCTTTCTCTTCGTAACGCTCTTCCAGCAGCCCCTTTACTATTTGACGCGGAAACTGCTTGAGTCACTTTAATCTTATTTTCGTTCACATCACTGTCATCATCTTCCGTTGTAGACGTTTCCTCCATTTCTGCCTCCTCTTCTTTGTCCTTTTAATTACTCCTTCTTATTCCAACCCGGTTGTCTACCACGTTTCTTCGGTGGTCCAGTGATAACTGACGACGGCAACTTTCCCCACTTTTTTTCATCATACGGCATTCCCTTGTTTCTTAGGCACACTTTCAAATGCATTCGCAACAAGGCCGGCCTGTGCGTTTTGTACGGGCACTCAGGACAAGCAAACCTTTTCTGGTCATTTGGCGTGTGCTTGGAAGCCATATGGTGCCTCAGTCCAGCTTCCGACTTGTATGAACTTCCACACTCCTCACAAATTCGTGCTACCGCTAGCGGATCGGGATTGTGGCTTAATTGATGTTCCTTTAAAGCGTGCCTTCTCTTGTACTTTTTATGACAAATGTCACACTCAAACTGAGGAGGTCTGTGGGAAAACTTCTCATGAATGCGTCTGCAGTCGTTATTAAAGAAGCTTGCTCCACAAATCGAACAAAGAAATGTTCTCTCAGTTAACTGATGAGCTTTTTTAAAGTGATTTTTAAGCTTGTATTTATTTTTAAGTCTTTTTCCACAACCCACTTCAGGACATTTAAAGAACTGTGCTATATTATCCTTTATTTTTTTACTTAACTCGTATTTTTTTTTGTGTGCACGGCACCCATGCCTTTTCGAAAACTTTCGCCCGCAGCCTTCTTCAGAACAAGTGACATAGTGAGCTTCCATGTTGTGCAAGCGAAGTGTGAAAAAGTCTGGGAATAGTGAGCGGCATTTTTTACAAGTAACCATTCCTTTTTTCTCCACATTTGCTTCTTCCTTATTATGATTTCTAATGTGTTTTAGAAGCAAATGATAGTTTTTAAACATAAACGGGCATTCCAAACATTTAAAAATTCTGAGTTGTCTTCCATGAGCAACGTTGTAATGCCCTAGGACGGCCATAACGTTGTATTTGGTCAGGTTACATTCCGGACACAAATACAGACATTCCTCAGTCCTTTCGATAACATGTGTCAGCTCGTGAAGGTGTAAAATGTATGGATCTACAAAGCCCAAATTGCAAGTTTTACAATATGATATACACTTTACTTTTGCTGAACTGGTCTCTATAGCAGCAGAATCCACCTTAGATCCTGTCCCCTTATCTTTGGCTTCGTCCTGTGTTTCCGAACAATCCAAATGAACACTTTCCACGTGTTTGGTGAGATCCACTGGATTTACAAAGTGGGCATTACACGACTTGGCATCACACACAAACTTGTACATTCTCATATGCGCAACGATGAAATGAAGCTCGTATGTTTGCACGTGAGCAAATTTCATATCACACACGCTGCACGTTAATGTTTTCTCCTCCTCCGAAATATTTTCATGCTCTACGTTTAAATGCTTCCTGAGACTGGATCCGGATTGGAAGGCAATTTGGCAGACTTGACACGGCACACCGGTGTACTGGTCAATGTCAGGGCTAGCACCCTCTATTTCCTTTAGTCGCTGTTCAATCACTTTTGGAATAGGACCCAGACGACTTTTTATTATTGCTTGGTGTATTTTCGCTTTCTTCTTTTCTGCTAATACATCATTTATATCTTGCGGCTTTTTTAACCTTGTTTTAGGTCTGTGAACTTCAAGTTTCTTATGCAGTCTAAACTGTGCTCGATCTTCTGCCTGGTAGTTGCATGGACTGCAGAAGAGGTGGACAAAACCCAAGTGCGATGCTAGTGCAGTCTCAGAAGTAAGATTTGTTTTGGAACAGAGGGGACAACGCCGGTTGGTATTGCGGACCAGCTTTTGCTTATACGTATTGTGTAATTTTCTTCTATTGTGTTGCAAAATATGCTGTCTGAGGTAACTTTTGTTACCAAACGCAGCTAGACACTCGAAACATTTGTACATTTTCAGGCTTTTCCCATGAATCACATTAAAATGATGAACTAGGTGACTAGTCCAAGAAAATTTCTCATCACAACGAGAACACGCAATCAAATTATTATCAGCACGCTGACTATGGGTTAACTCATGAAGTTGTAGCATGTCAGCAGATACAAATCCCCAGTTGCAGGTTCTGCAGTACACAATGGAATTCACTTTCAAAAATGGAGAACAGTTTGCTGCTGCCGTGCTCTCGCCCTCTTCCGCCTCAGTCTTTACCACGACCAATTGCTGTGGATGCTCCGTAGTGTCCAACAAGTGATCATTTTCAAGATGTTTGTTGAGTTCCGTCTTATTGATAAAGTGCTCATTGCAGGACTTTGCGTCACACACAAATGGGTACCTTCCAATGTGCGTGACCGCCTCGTGAAGTTGTAGTGTTTGCTTGTGAGCAAATCTCAAATCACAGGAAGGACACTTTTCAGCTCTCTCTTCTTCCGCAACCTCCAGCTCATGCTTTGCGTTTAAATGCTTTCTCAGCTCGGGACCTGAGTGAAAAGTTGCCTGACAAAGTGCACAGGGAACATTTGCAAACTTATCACTTTCCCACATTTCATGTTTTTCTTTCTTTTGTTTTACTGTACAAGATACTCTTCCAGTTTGTCGGTGCATTTTGTACTCGTGCATAATAAGATCTTGTCGCGAAGTACCTATGTACTCACAATAACAGCACTCGAAACTGAAAGCGCTGGTTTTGTGAACTATTTCCATGTGGAGGTACAGTCTACGTCTGTCGACAAATTTTCGTTCGGGACATTGAGAACAGACACAATAAGAGGACTTGTCAACAAATTTTTTAAAATAAAGCCCTCGTTGGTGTTTTATACGGTTCACTGATTTTTTACGCATTCTTGGCATTTTGTCATTCTTAGACACTCTTGGCCCTCTGTGATTCTTACGCAGGTGCTTTATCAATTCTTGCATATTTGTTGCTTTGTAATCGCACATGGTGCAGGATCGGTTATCATATGCTTTGTGCACTTTAATCATGTGCATAGTAAGTTCTCGACCGGTGGTAATACGTATTTCCGTCGAACAAACAGGACAGCGCTTTTTTCCACAAATGTCGTCTGGATGCATTATCTGTTTGTGTGTATTCAATCTGTATAAGGACTTCACTTCCATAGCACAAATGTTGCAGTGGTAAATATTGGATATGCCGTGAACGATCTTCAAGTGCTGAATCAAGGTGTACTTTTGGGTGTAACTAGCTTCACAAAGTTTGCATTCTAGAGAAAGGTTATCAGGATCTAGCGACGGGCACCGCTGTAGCTGGTATTCTACTATTTTCTTGAAATCAAGATTTTCTGGGGTTCCATCACCATCGTTATTTTCATCTTCCTCACAAATGACCTTAACATACCCCATTGCTAAGCGCTGCGAGCGATGTTTACCTTGTTTGTTAGGTGTTCTGCTTTTGGAAATGTATTCATCTTGATCAAAATCAACCTGTTCATCGTCAAAGGAGTCAGAAGAAACGGAACTAGGAGCAGGAGATGGTGCTGCCCCTACTCTGATGTCAGAAAAACATTCGAATTGATATCGCTAAGAAAATACTTACGACCAGTCAGAATCATTTTCCTCGGCTGCTTCTGTATCTGGCACGTTTACAGAATTCTCGTCGCCACTGTCATGGAAATCAACTGAGTCCTGATTACTTTTCACGGTTGGAGTAGTATTGCAAGCTCTGCGTTTGCGTTTGAGTGTCGACTTATCTGAATTTTCAAAAGCATTATCTTCTTCAACCATTTTCCGTTTCTCAATACATGTGTTCCCAGTTGCCTCAGAATTTTTCTCCGCCTTAATGGCCGGCGGCTTAATTTTTGCTGTTGAAAAAGCAAAAATTACTATAAGACGCATTAGCGTAAGTTTTGTGGAGGAGTAAGAGTAAGCCCATTCTTCAGGAGAGAGTCCACGATAAACCGCTACTTGAGGTGTACATCCCTTTATTTTCCGATGACCTGAAACGACACAAAAAAGGATGTGTCATAATTTTAAATTACAATTACAAATTGTTAAATATTATGCATTTTATAAAAAAATGCTTACAACTTAATATTACGCTTTTTCTAAATAACTCCAATCGATTAACCGCCTTGATATTTAGCTGATCCGCCACAGCCTTCAACAGACACCGAGCCATTTTTGGGGAAACAGTTGTCACCGACTTTCTTGCAACTTCTTTGAGTTCCCCTAACCTTCGAAGGAGCTTCAATTTCGCCATTTCCAACTCTGCATAAAGCTCACAAGTACTTTTTACTAGAAGCTGGCACTGCTCACAAAAAGCATCCACTTTCTTTCCAGATGAGCTTTTACGTTGCTTCTCTAACGCCATCAGAGATTGAGTCGCTGGCACTTTCAAATAGCGACCAGTCAACAAAAGAAATTTGGAGTAGAGATCCGTGCAGTGATTGTCGTCATCATCATCACTTTTAAGACCATCATAAGCAGTCGAGCCTAGTTTCATTTTCAAGTAATTTTCCAGTATTGAGCCCATTGTTGCTTGGAGAAGGATTTCTCCTCCCCCAAATCTTTTGAGGCAAATAAGGCAAACATTTTTCGTTTTCATTCCCGACATTTTGATAATTCCTTTGCAGTTGTAGTTGTTACTCAATAGTAGCAAAATTTTATATTCGCCATGTTGCAACTATGAGTATAAAAAATAATTAATTTTAATAAAAATATTGCGCACACGAATAGCCGGTAACAAATTTCAGTAGTTATTTGTATCCCCATGGTAATTCTTGTACTGATGCCTATCAACTGACGATATATTTTATATTTTAATAATTATTAATTGTTTACCCTATTAATGGCCTAATCTCCCATCGGTGATCAACTGCTCCTCCTGTCAATGATAATAATAATAATATTTGCTACAAGTTGTTCATAAACAGAAAAAGCGGACAGAGGAATGTGAACGTGAAGCAAGTGCGAAGAAGTCAGGTGTTTGGCTGCGTGCTTTTAAAATGTACCACAATATATGTATCATGTGCATGCATACATGTATGAATGCAAGCAAACTAATTTATATGAAGTAGAATGACCATCTGCATCATCCTTTTTTGTTACATTTTTCCATGATTTTGTGTGAAGGATATGGAAAATTTAATGTGAAAACATTTGTGGAATATTTGGAAAAACTATATATTCAACGTTGAAGGTAGTAAAATGGACAGTCAGTCTCGAAAATCAAATCTGAAAACACCCAATATCCGAAAATCTCATTAAATGAAGGTACATATATGAAATACCGTATTCGCTCAAACAATCTCCCCATCTCAGTTAATCCCCCCTGCTCTAATAAACCCCCCTCCTGATCATAAAAATTCCCTCATCACCACAAAATTCAAATAATGGACGTTTCAAAATTTTGTAACGTCCTTTTCATAACATGAAAAAACTTTTTACATTTATTTATTTATTTTTCCATGTAAACTTATTATGCAACACGGAGTTGAAGAGAATATCACCTTCAGAAGTTTAAGGTTTCACTAATTGGGTAGGTGATCTGCTTATTCACTGTAGAGAAATGGAGTCATTTTAAGGAAACCAATAACGTGTAATAATGCTTTCAAAGGTAATGCAGTTTTTGATTATTCGCTATGACATACGTGTCATCATCATCAGTAGCAGAAAATAGATTAAAATTGAAGTTTGTACATCATGACACATGACCGTGTAATGCTCATCAACCCTATCATTGAAAGTGAGAACATAGATTATCGAAGATTTTTGGGGCTGTTCTCTGAATATTTCGGTGGCAGTAATATTTCTTTCAGCATGATAGAATAGCTTTCCAATTATTTTCAAAAACGACCTCACCTTATTTTATACTGCTTCAGTGGAAAATATTTGGACTTCTTTAGGTTGTTCAGGGTTTTCCGTTATCATTTTATTAACTTTGTGCTGCCGATGTTCTTGCGACTTTAGAAGCGTACATGTCAGTGTTATCCCAATATTTTGAGATCCTGTAAAACTCGTTGGACATTGAGGTCTTAAAAATCAATTTTGCATAAATTCAGTCCAATTGATGTTTTATTTAGTAATGGTCCCCCCAGTTAGTAATATCTAGTATACGGAAAAATTTTTAAGGAAATGGGGATGTGACTGAATATTTTGCAGGGGCACAATAATTAAAAGTAAAGGTATCGACTCAATTTTTAATTTAAAAAGTAAACTAGGAATTCATTTTAAAAAATTTGGAAATAATATCGGAGTTTTTTTTGTTTAGAAAAATTTTAAACCATTTTATTCATACCAGCAGTCTGTACAGTTTCTGTATTGCGTGTAACAATAGTGAGCAGAGAGAAATGAGCAGCTTTTCTTCTTTCCTTGTAACTTAAATTGTCTGTCATAGATTAAATTGGTATGGTAATGACGCACTGCAACGAAGGGAAAAATTAAATGGTCCAGACTCTGCCTCTAAAAAGTGTATACTTGTGTACGGGAAAAAATGCATGTCGTATGAGAACGAATTTTTAAAAATGTCCGACTTTTGTATCGTTTGATAAAGTTTTTACAGATTCTTGATGAATAGATGAGGAATTTACCAAGTTTTTCAAATCGACAAAATATATATACAACTGTTTTGTTATTGCTTTACTTTATTACAAAATCTTTTTATAACTTGTGTTTTATCCGTAATCGTGAATAATAACCAGAAACAGCCACTTGATTTAAAATTTTTAGAATATTAAATTTGATTTTACACTTGTGAAAATACGAAATGCTACTAGTAATTTGAGTTACACATAAAATCATTATATCATAGATCATTTATCATTATTATTAAGAATATACGTATAAGATATTTAAAACTAGTCGAAAAGTATATATTTAACTGGAAACAATTTAATTGGTATTCTCTTTATTTACGCTTATTTACCCGCAACTATTCAAGTTAAAAGATGAAAGAATGTATAAAGATTTTTCCTGTGTGTATGTACTTTTCACAGACATGCATCACAAATCTCAAGAATCTATATAATAATTACAATAGAATGCGATAGACTGAAAAAACACACGATCCCAAATAATATGCAGTTCCAGTTGTATGTTTATATTAAGCCTTAGGTTATTAATCCTACGCAAAAATTATAACTAGCTAACTAGCAAGCTATCAGATAAAATTCATACTGCCATTTGACAGTCGTTCAAGAACATTCTTCTTTTCGTTTTCCATTTAGATCAAATTTAAAACGCAGTCAGTTTTATTTCTTATCAGCACTTACTATGATAATTAATCACATCATCGTATCAAACCACCTCAGGTATACCAAACCATCTTCTACTTATAACGCTGACCTTAAAATTGTATAAGTTTATATTATGTATGCAATTCATCCTTCATTATTCTGTGCAACAAATATGCTGTCATACGGTAACCGTATGACAGCATATTTGTTGCACAG
>JAHZMT010003771.1:0-10265 GCA_027743785.1 Sinhomidia bicolor
TTTTTTTATTGCTTATGTACTACTTTGTTAATATTTACAGACGGCAGAACGTAGATAAGTTAAATTTATCGTGTGTTAAATACCCTATCATATAACCCGGTACAACTTTCTCCTTTTTTCTTTCACTTTACCTGTCAACAAGTAAAAAAATAATAATGAGTTTTGATAATTTGTCCGAATGTGTGTTTGTGTGTGTGTGACCGATATCAACCGATTTTATGTTTCATTCAGGAAAAAAGAAAAAAAGAAAACTGTACAAATCCCAGCTTTATTTATATATGAGCTTACTAAAAAAACACAACAAACTTTGTAGATATGCTATAAATAAGCTTTTTAGTTTTTTTATTATTGTGGCTTTTTTTTCTACCGATTTATTATATGAAAGCGGCAACCAATCATTCACTAACTCAAACATGGTTTTTTTCTGTCTCTACTTTTTTTCACCGTTTACAAACACACACACAACTTTGTTTTTTTAGCCATCAGCCGCAAAGCAGGATAATAAAGTTAACGAGATTTTATTGATTTTTTTATATTTTTACGGTCGTGTTTTGTTACGCTGTTTATTACGTTATTGTTGCTGCTGCTGCCGCTACTGACTGCTGTGGTTGCTTATAATTTATACATATTTTGTTAAAACAAGGTTGGATTTTTTTAGAATGCCAATATAATGTTTTAGCCAAGTTAGGAAAAGAACGTAAAATAGCCGAAAGAAATTAGTACAATAATATATTATGTAGCAACGTTGTACCTGCCAAATCAAACACGTGTTTGTAAACACATATTTTTTATTTAAAAAATAATAATAAAGAACTATAACATGGCATATTTGTGTGCTAATAAAAATGTAAATTTTCTTAGCTGCTGGGGATGGTGATTAAATGCATAAAATAATAAAAAAGAATTACCTATTTCTCACACACACACACTTCAAGTGGCCCGTTAATATTTCCGCCTGCAACATTATCCTCCTCATCAACACACTATATTATTTTGCTAAGTATGTGGTTAATGCATATTGCACATGAGCTATATACCTACATACATACCTACATGTATAATGTATTATAGCCAAACAGGCAAAAAAATTCACGTATATTAATGTCAAATTAGGGTGCGTCAACGGTTCACATTTCATTTCTCTTCAAGCGACTAGCTATTTCGGCACGCTGCTGCTGCTGTTGCTGCTGTTGTTCTTACCTTTACAACAGCATGTTTTTTATACGTTGATGTGTATGTGTCAGTAGTGTGGTTAGGGATAATAAATGAATGTGTACAACCAACCACCACCACTATTTTTTTTTCTTGACTATACTCATGTTATTGTTGTTGTTGTTCGTGTTTTTTATTATTAGAAATTGTAGTAGTAGTTATATGAATGTGCACGTACGTGTACATGCCTATACATGTTTTCTACTTGTGTGTGAATTATGCGCGTGTGTTTTTTTTACTTCTTCTTCTCTTTTTTTTATTTTTTCGAGCATTCTTTCTAAACAAAACACGTCAATATTACATACTCGCTTTATAACTTTCCCTGTGGAGTATAACAATAGGAGTAGTAGTAATAATAATAATAAGGGGTAGGATATATATACGGTGAAAGGAAAAGAGAGAGAGAGAAGAAGAAGAAGATATAATGTACAGAGAGAAGAGGAGGAAAACAAAGCGTGTTCATGTACACAATACCAGCAGCAGCGTAATAATGTGTGTGCATTTCATATTAGATTAGATCGATATCGTTTGTGCTTTGCATGTGTTGGATCTATCCATCAAGTTAGTTTGGTGTTGTTGTTGTAAAGAGAGAGAGAAAGAGAGAAAAAGAGAAAGGAGGCAAGAAGCATTGGACAGAATATGTATGTATGTATGCATGTATTCCTGTTTTAAAACTAAAACTTTTTTTTTAAACAACTTTTTTTTCTAGTGTAACTGGTGGTGGTGGTGATGTAACTTTATACGCTGAAATGGTTCTAAAAAATGGCTTTTATTGTAGGTAAAAAAACACTCTGGGGCACACGTACTGTATAGTGTAGTAATGCAATTTGTGGCAGGGAACACACAAGTTGACGGCATGAGTTGAGTAAGCTTTTCGTCTTCTTTACGGTTTTAATGACGCAGCTGTGCCGTGTGTGCAGTTTGAAACAAGAGGAGAAGAAGAAGAAGAAGAGAGAAAGAGTTGGAGTTTTAGATGAAGGCAAATACAGAAAGGAAGAGAAAAAATCCTTGTGTATTTTTTGGCTTGGCTTGACTTGACTTGTCGTTTTAACTTTTTTTTTATGTTTGATGACACTTGTGACTGGTTTGTTCTACACTTCAGCTTTGGGCTGGGCTAGTAGTAATATTCTCTCTTTTTTTGCGTTTCTCTTCCTCTCTCATGTTTTTTGGAGGAATAAAGTGAAAAATGTGCTATAATTACTTCTGCTAGAGAAAATAATGAAAGTAATCAAACTGCAGAGAGAGAGAGAGAGGATGCAGATGAAATATTAGGCTGGATTGAGGCGATAAAGTTGTAGAAAAAAAACTAGAAGAGTACAAAAAAAAGTTTAGTCAATTTCATAATAAGGTAGTTAATTACACCACGGCCGTATTATTTTTCTAGAAAAAAAAATTTAAGTTGATTGCTTTTTACTAAGTTTCAAGAGTTTCATAATGAATGGCTTGTGTGAGTGTGTGTCTCAGAACTACACAACATAAATGCTAGAAAAAACACCGTTTTTTCCCGCAGTTTATCTTGTATGCGTGCAGTACATAGTTTATATATTTTTTAGAAAAAAAAGGACTTGCATCCATGCCATATGAAGGAAAGGATGAAATGCTCATTTGAAAAAGGTTCACGTAGGCTGGTTGGATGAGCATTGAAGTAGGTTTATTTGCATGTTCAAGAGGCCACAACAACATGTTTACTCTGCTCAAGAAGGCCATTCGTCTTCATTTCAACCAACAACATCTTCAACTTTATCGTGAATGTGTACCTTGTTCAGGTTCCTTTTCACTGAAAATAATAATAATAATAATTGAAAATAAAAATCAGCAACTTTGACGGAATCCACAGAGCAATGAAAAAATAAATAAAACGTTAAGGATTTTTTTACTAGCCTTATTCCCTTTTTTGGCGGATAGTAACCCTTTTACTTGTGTTTTTTGAGTTCACTGTCATTTCAACTCAACCTAACGAAAAAATCTTAAAAAACCTTTTTTATTGCATGATTATTCTTGTGTTCTTTCCACCAATTTGTATTTTAGAAAGACAACCTTTCACTCAGGCCGAACCACAAATCCACCGACAAACAACGTCGTTTAAAAAAAAGAAAGTTGAAAAAATAATGAAATCGGAAACAATAATATTGAGCAGCCGGTGTCGGTTTTGTGTGTGGAGAGAGTGGAGAGAGAGAGAGAGAGAGATAGCATTATTATTAGAAAAGGGTGGTTTGTCGCGTTGTGAAACGTGAAACAGGTGGCTTCATAAATAATTCAGCAGCGTCCGAGAATTATCCAATGTTGTTTGGTCGTCGTGACGGAATGTTTAACTTGAGCTTTTGTATATTTTCTCTGATAATAATAATGATGCGTACAACACGACGCTATATAGTATATATGTATATGTTGACCTACAACATGGAAAAAACGGATAGATGTTCAGACTGATTGTCCTTCTATTTATCTCGCAGCAACTACTTACTTCACACTGAACATCTGAAGATAGGACAGTTACACAATGTACATTTTTTTGCTGTTTCTGGTTGGAATAAACTTTTTCTCTCGCTTTCTCTCCCTCTCGTCTTTTTTTGGGGTCTCTAAAGAAAGTTTAATGGAATGTGCACAACATGAGCAAGCAGCAGCAGCGTATATATCTGGTGTGGTGGTGACTGTGCTCACTGAGCTCGCATAGCAAAAAAAAAGAAAGAGAAAGCAAAGTGGCAGACATGAAGCAACTTGGGAGATAAGCTGACACTCAGTAACCATTAAAGAAGACTAGGGAGAGAGAGAGAGAGTAGAAGGAGAAAGTTCTCATTTTCCCTTGTAAACTCTGCCAAGTTAACAGCAGCAGTAGCCAAACTACCCAACAGCATGTATGTATGTATTTTGCCCTGACTATATTGTATTTAAACGACAGATGAAAACGTGTTTGTGACCGACCAGGCTGTTGAGAGAAAGGGAGCAGGCAAGGCATGGAAAATTTACGATGTTTCTCCGTTGGTGAAAATATAAACCACTGAAAATCAAATTAAACTCAATGCAGATGGATGCATGTAGGCATGTATATGTGCTCTACACCATTATTATTTTGCAGTGGAGAAAGTGGTAGTGACTGAGTGAGGAAAATATTTATTGCCTTTCTTCTTCTTCTTCCTCCTCCTCACTGTCTCCCTGTTTTGCTCGGTGTTGTTTTATATGAGCTAGATTGATTGCACTTAAATGTATGTACATGCTCATGTCCGTGTGTTCTACGCACACACACATCCGCAGTAACTAACCAATATTTATGGCAGTCACAATAAATACACTTGATTTTGTTTTATGTGGGTGGCATGTGAACTTGCTCTGCCTACTACGCCGACAACGACACAACACAACACTGTCAAGATGCTAAAACCTGTCAATTACTTTTTTCCTGGAAAGGAACTGCATCTTTTGGAAAGAGAATTAGTATAAACAGAAGAGAAAATAGAATAAAAAATATGCAGCAGTTCTTTTTGAGGTTTGACCTTTCAGAGACCAAAGCCGCTTTAATGTTCTATTTTTCACGGGAAAAAGAAAAGAGTGACAAGATAGGCTTAAAATTGAGCGCTTTTTTCTCTCTCTATTCTATAAAGACGTCTTTGATGTTGCTACAAAAAAGGAATTAGGCACTTGCACTATACTTAACTAACAAATGTTTTTTTATAGAAAATTGTGTTCCATTTTTTCGTTGATAATGCTATGATATGAGATATTATTACAATATTATTATTATTAATCAGCCTCGGGCGTTCCACTGACTGACTTGTGAGTGATGAATCTCTTTCCCCCACATTTCAACTTAATATACCCTTTTTTACAAAGGGATTATTTTGAAGGAATGATTGATGCTACTTTACGCGCTGCTGCTGCCGGCAAAGCACACACGTTGTATATGTACATGCTTTGTAGATACAAAGACTATAATGCCACTACCATGTCGGCGGCATCATCATCGTCCTGTTCTCGGGATTAAGTGGATTAGATAGGCACTGCAAAAAGATACGTTCCCTCTCCATATATCCACCATCACCACCACCGCCGTGTGTGTGTGAAGACACTAATGACAATGTCGTGATGGAAAGGTGCTGCTGATACTGCTGCAGTTACACTCGGCTACTCCATTCATTTCTCTCTCTCTGAAATCCAGAGGTAAACTTTGATTTCCTCCTGCCACTCATTGTTAACAAAGTGGAAATAAAGCTCTTCTCTCCGGGAAATATTAGTCTTTTAATATATTCAATAATATGACAACTGCCTATCTATCTATATTACACAGCGTAAATATAGGTACGTCTTATAGCGGCGTACCCCCCCCCCCCCAAAAAAAACTTCTTATTATTATTATTAAAGGAAAAATAGCAGAGGCATGCTCATAAATATTTATTATGCAAACTTGTTATGTAAAAAAAACCTTGAATGGTCACAACAACAGCAGCTCAGCACTCAGCAGCAGCAGCAAGACAGGAAGCTATAATATATTCCTTTCTCTAAATAACAGCAGATATATGATAGAGCCAGCACAGCTTTGTGTGTGTGTTTTTTCTACTACTTTCTTTGCAAAAAAATATGAAATGAATTTTTTTTTGGAAAAGGCCAACAAAATGCATTGTGGAAAGTAACCGGACGTCTCCTGCTGCTGCAAGTAGCAGTATAGCAGCAGCAACAGTATAAATAGCTAGCAGCAGCAGTATAGTCCAAGGAAAGCAGTAAATTTTACCGATACATTTTTTCTTCATAATAATAAAAATAATAAAAATAATCAAATAGTCAAGTGTGTTTATCTTTGTTACTTGTGTGCAATAGCTACATAGGTATATATACACACGCTTGTGTTGTGTATATGGGGGAGTGAAAGACTTTGATTTCTTATTTCCAGCGCGTAGACAGAGGTCAGACGGAAATTTTGCTATTTGTTTCAATCTATGAATAAAACAGCCCACACTTTGTTTTCCAATCTAATTTAAGTGCTTCCTACGCTCCACTTTCACTCAAACGAAACTGCTGCTGCTGCTGCGAAACCAGGCATGCATGTACTCATTCACTTTCCAACACCAGCAGCAGCAACAACAACTACTCAGCGGAAGCACAAATTTAGAAGTTGTACCGTCCTCTAGCTTGTTTCTTCTGCCACCTTATATTTTTTCTCATGGTGGTACCGTCGAGAGAGAAAAAAACGGCTGCACACAGAATGTACATCATTATATATAATAATAATAATAATAATATTGTATCATGTATAAATAATAGTTTGCCAAAACTAAAGTAAAGTATAGCGGCAGAGAGTTGGGAAAAAAGTACGCGCACTTTTTTTTACGACCACCCGGCATAAATATGTAGTAATAAAGGTATAAAAGTGAAAGCACGCAGGCACACTTTTTTCTCTCTCTTTTTCTCTTTTACACACACATGTCATTTCTCTTAATAATTGAGCAGCACTGGTTGGATTGGTAGTGGTAGTGGCATTGTAAGAGTGTGTACGTATGTAAATGTTGGGAATGTGTGGATTCCTTATATGCTCGTGTTGTTGTTGTTGTTGCTATTTATGTAAAAGCAAGTGACGGTACGCGCGGTGTACGACCACGCTACTAACTTCAATAATAATGGAATGAAACATGAGAAGCGAGAGAAAGGAGAAGATTAGAATAAAGCTGTGTATAAAAAATATATTGTATTTTTTTCTCTTTTTTATTTATTTTTTTACCATGACTTGCATGCATCTTCTTCTGCTGCTGCTGCTGCTATCCCAAACCCGGTCGGTGGTGGTACTACAGGATCGTTCATGTGGAGACGAGAAAGCGGTGGGACTGGTAGTGTGCCTGTAGGCGAAGTAGGGACATCGGTTGTATCTCAAAATTTGCGACCCGAAGCGGTCAGCGTGTCCGTCAACAGTACACAGTGGATTCGTCACCCGTCTCAACATCACTCCCATCCGCGACGGTGTGATTCTTCTGAATTGGCTGATTCACCCATCCGAACGGAAGCTATCAAGGTTTGTAAATAAAATAAAATATAACTTATTATTATTATAAATATATATAAAACCCACTTTTCATACTACTTTTTTTTCGCTTGTCGCGTGTTTTTGTGGGAAAATCCATTATTTACGTTTTAACAAATAGGTAAATATTTTGACAAAATTGGGTTAAGCTACTACTATTCTTTAAAAATACAATGGCCATTTCATTCTTCCGCTTTTTCCTTTCAAACAAGTACATACATACAAGCTATTCATCATTTTATAAAAGCAATTTTCGTGCATTCTATTAGACCATCATTTTGATTCTCTCTCTCTCTCCAGTAATTTGGCTACTTATTTCGTTATGAAACTGCACAAGCGTTTTCTGTCGTATACTATGTATAGCTATATGTATATCATGTTGTTGCTCAAATTAACTACAACTTGCAAGCGTGAATAATATGCTCATCATCATCATCACAGTTAGATGACTAAGCTGAGGAGTGGAGAACGGGAGAGGAGTGGCTTTCAACAATTTTCTCATTTATTTATGTGGTTTTGTGTTGTAGTATATATTTACTTACTTTGCTGCGCAACCAACTTTTTTTAAGGGGACCACGATGACGAAGAAGAGAAACGAGACGTGCCATTATTATTATTATGTATGTACAGCTATTTAGCCATGTGTAGATATTATTACAGAGCTTCTCCATTCACTGGCTGCACTAGCTAGCTACCTAGATATCTCTCTTATATGAGCTCAATCTATCTTGATGTTTTCTGAGTTGAACAGTGAAATTCAATCTGCCCCTTGGAGAGAGAGAGAGAGAGAGAGTGCACGCGGCACGGAAGCCTTTGGTCTTCCAGGAAATTGTGTTTCATAAAATCATTAAATGAAGTTTCACCAAAATGAAATTTTCCTCTGGTGTGCCGTTGTTGATGTTGTTTTTGCCATGTCTGCCTGCCTGTGTCTGTGTGTAGGTATCTCTATATAATAATAATAATATATTATGGTGAGCGAGCGAGCGTGTGCGCTGGTAAAGACGTATAGTAATATATGTAGTTGTAAGTAAGTAAGGCAATGATGTGGTGGTGGTGGTGTGTGATGGTGGGGGTCGTGGTCGTACGCGAATTGAAAGCAGAGCTATTATACCTTGACAGGCTAATAGAAATACACCCTGGCTAAAAATTAATCTAAAACTTGTACTACCCGGGTTACAGAAGTAGAGAGAAGACGATGATGATGAGTATGTAGTATATCCACTCATTCATTATGACAAAAGGCGAGGGTGGCTAGGCTATAAGGCGACTACTACTAGTATACTCTCAATTTATTGTGGTGTTGTTTTGTATGCAACGTAAATAAACAAAAAAATATTTTATGTTCTAGATTTTTTTTCTCCATTTTGTACAAAACAGTTTATACTTTTTTTTAAAAAAAGAAAGTTTTTTTTCGCTCTTGTGATGTGGATTTTTTGGGTGTTGTTGTTGGGTTGGTAGTGGTTTTTTTGGAGAGACTACATGAATGAGTGAGTAAAAAAAGGGTTAATAAATAAGATAAAAAAGTAGTATAGTGCTTTCACCAGTGGATATAGTCGGTAAATGTCAATAATATTGTATAATAATAATCAACTCTTAAACGTGCAGATAGGCATGAATGGAGGTACTTATTTTTTAAAATCTAAATTATCAATAGAGCGAATATGTAATGGCGCTGGTTTCATTCAGCCTTGTATACATTGTGTATTCGTTTATATAGGTAATAATAATACTTTAGCCAGTTTATTTTCCAACAGCATGTAATAATAATCTAAATATACCGCACAAGTAATTATCTTTTTTTCTAAAGTGGTTTTTTAAGGTATGCGTTCCGTCTCCTACAAAAATGTGCTGTATACCTACTTGTGTTTCAGGCTGTTATTACAAAAGATAAAGTTGCTTAAATAAGCAAAAAAAGCAATAATGTTCTTTTCTTAACTGCTTTTTTCTTTCCTTTCCTTCTCTCTCTCTCTCTTGTTGGCTGTGAGACTTTAAGTTCCCACGATTATTTTTTCTCTCTGAGAGAGGTGATGGGAGACATTTATCTTGCGACGGTGGCAGTGTGTATGTGGGCGGTGGTGTGTTTGTGTAGGTAGATCATTATAACACCTTAGATTTCATTGGAGTAGTGGCAGTAGCAGCAGCAGAAGAAGAAAAAAAATACATGCCACTATTGCCACCACCACCACCTCCACCACCGCGATTCTGATAAGTATTCTGGGAATCGTCTTTATAAAAGTAATGTGCTCTTCTACCCTTCGCCAAAATGATATGTGCTTCCGCTCCTTAAGTTTCTTTTTTTTAAAGTAACAAGGCAGTGGAAATTCTTTTTGCAAAGTATCTGTGCAAGGCTTACTCACGCTTGTTCTTGCTTGGCATTTTATATAAGTATATCCGATTATGCCATGCCTTGCACTTTCTCCCTCTTTCCCCCCCACCCCGCTCTTATTTTTAAGACATTCTTAACTAAACTTATGTCTTATTAAGAATTGAGAAATGTGTCCATTTGTAAACAAGGCGAATACAGAGGGAAAGCGAGAGAAGGAGAGAGGGAGAGAGAGAAGGAGAAAGCAAGGAATTTTTTGAATGAAATCCGAGGCATCAAGGAGAGAGCATTATGGGAAAAAGAGCGCAAGTACCTACTATACACTACCGCCGCCACCATCACCACCACAGCCAATGTGAAACTACTGGCTTTGGCAACTGCTTTTACTCTTTTTTGGTGAAAGCAAAATAAAAAACGTTTTTTTTCTGGAATAACCTTGTTTCTCCTCAGTTCTCCGTTTGTTCTCCAAAAAGCTTGGTGGGAAAGAGAGAAGGTAAAATGTGTGCTGTAATGTGCAGAGAGAAAGAGAAAGTATAGCAGTACAAGTTGCTGGTGGCAGAATGGAATGTAGTACGAGAGACGATGGTGGTGGTGGCATGAAGTGAGTGAGAGGGCAGCAACGTGTGTGGTGGCATGGATGGATGGAGTAGCGAGAAAGTAGAGCGTGTATGAAAAAGAGAAGCGAAAAGAAGGGAGAATGGAAAGGCATGCCTGTTGGTTCTCGCT